>JAYMTE010002197.1:0-11632 GCA_036897545.1 Pelargonium fulgidum
TTTCCCACGGAGCCACAAAAAAAAAAAAAATACAAAATACAAAATTTCCATGTTTCAGTTGAGCTTTGACAGTTAATTTTTTTACTTTAAGCATCCACGGCTAAAATAAGACGAGTTGAAATATACTGTCAACATGTAGCTCTTGATGTAACATTTCAAGATGGGTCAAATTTTGGGGCAGCTAACCTGTGATCTAATACTTTTGTACAAGGTCCACCATCTGGATAAGTCCTTCTATTTCAACCTTTGTCGTTTGCACTAAACCTACTCCAGATCTAAAAACGCCTAACTTCAAATACATTCAAGGCATTTCTTTTTCAACTATCAGAAAGATGGCATAAAGGGAATTGCAACATGGTTCAAGAAAAGATCTTATTGTTGCCTCAAACGTTCAATCATTTCATATATTGGAGACCAGGTTTGTCTCAAAATGTAATTTAATGCAATTCTTAAGCCTTCCAATATTCAAGAATCAAGATCTAAGTTTTTACCCACAAAATGTGTAGCCGTTACCTAAATCTTCTACATTTTGATTTTGTTAATAACTTTTTCAAACGATTTCTAACAGCTCTTAAATTTTAACAGGCTTATTAAAGAGAATGATAAAATCCTTTGTGGGAGAACAAAGTTGAATTACACTACCCAATACCCACTCCTTAGATTTGTAAATATTAGAATGAACTCTACCATTAACTTTTAAATTCACCACTGAGACCCCAAAACGGGTTTAATGTCTTTAATCAAGGACATGCCGTAGCATAATTTTTTTTGGCTATCCCTGAAGTTTCCACATATTGCATGTATCTCAATTATCGGTAATTATAGCTCACCATACGACCATGCTTCCAAACAAAAACAACTAAAATAAAAGTCATCATGTAAACTATGTAGAGTTAAGTACCTGCAAGCTGACCACACCTTCAAACAGATTCCGTAGTGTATGCCCGCCTGATACATCAGTCCTAGATATCCAAAATACAAATGAACAACTTAAAAGAAAGAAGAAAAAAATGAACCTTTAACCTAGATTTCTCAATCTAAGAATACAATGATTGAAAGAGTAAAATGACTGAAAAGGAATAGAACAGTTGATTACGCATCAAGGAAGAATCCAGCATCAGTTAGACATTTCACTTTGGTGGTTTTTGGAAATAAGTCACGGAATTTGTCACAGTGAAGTATAGATGCTAAACCCCCAGCAGAGCATCCAGAAAGAAGAGCCTGCAATACAATCAGGTAGGAAACAACATCAACTAAAACTGAATCATGGAGTACAAAAGAAAGCCAAATTAGATACAAAACCTGGTCAGCATTTCGCATTCCCTTTGACATTAAATCTTCCATAGCAGCTGACCATATCCGTGCACCTCGGAAGTAAAGCTGTGCAGCCTGAGAGTAGAGCCAGTAAATGGAAAAAAAAACTAAACACTTCTATTTCGTAACAAGCACACATGATTACATGAACAAGGTTGTTGAACTGTCAACATTGTAGTTCACGAAGGATGAGCCATTAAATGATAAAAAGATAGCATTAGCAGGTATATTTTGGATTTGGTTAGTTTTTGTGTGCAATGAGCAGAAACTACATGCTAAAGAAGAAAAAACAGGAAAAAGAAAAAAAAAAAAAAAAAAAAAAAAAAAAAAAACTACAAAGTTTCAGACGGCATAAGTTGAAATCCACAAAATATACTCAAATAACCATTAAATCTTTTAACAAGGGGATATTGGACAAAAAAGATTGTATAAAAGTGAAAATTCCCATAGAACATATTGTAAAGGGAAGATCCTCATACCTCATTTTGGCTGTCCCCACTGAAAGATGCCCCGTCACAGTAACGAAGCTTGATTCTATTCCAGTTGAAGAAATCTGCAACAGCAAAAAATGCACCCATCCAAATCCAGAATACATGACAACACAATTCAAGGCAAATGCAAACCATTGACAAAGTAAATATTATGCACGGGTTTGAAGAGAACCTGGATTCTCCTCCGCTTTATTGCTCAATATTCCTGTAAATGGCAATTGCTTTTCCATATAGGTTGATGAACCACGACGAGTAGTTTTGCGGTAAACGCAGCTTCTAATGGTATTGCACCATCCTCCTCCCTACATCATCATCAAGACACCACCACAAATGTTCAACTTAATAAACCATTACAACAAATTATAGCAATCAAATCACTACTACACAAACTGAAGATTAAACATATAGTATATGTATATATTACTATATGTAATAGCTAGATCCGAGAGATTCACACAAACCTCCAACTGGATGAGCCAGCTGTTGGCGCCCGATCCGAACCCTCGGTGTAGATGATAACCAGGTAAGGTTCCATCCAGACAAACTGTGGCAAGACATTCTCAATTTAATCAACTAAATCAATCGAAATTCATTTAAAAAAAATCAATTGAAATTTCGAAAAGGAAAACAAATAAACAGAAGATATGCATAAATTTGTATGGTGTTCATGTTTTCACAGCCACCGACACAAACACAGAACGAGAGAGAGAGAAAAAAAAAAAAAACCAGACCAGCTCCTTTAGCAGCAGCTCCCTGAATAAGCGTGAGGCCGACCATGAGGGGTTTGGGAGCGGAAGAAACGGCGTCGTTGATCTCCGCATTGTAGTATCTAGAATTGGTGGAGAAGCTGTCCAAAGCTTCGGATCCGTACCAATCACTCCCATTCGAAGACAGGGCACAGCACATAATAACTGTCACTGTAAAAATCAACCGTTGCAGCTGCTGCTTCATTTCAGTTTCTCTTCCCATTTTGGATTTGAAACTGAGAGTTGCAGCAGCAGCTGCTGCGAGGAAGACGAAGGGGAAGAAGACGACGAAAACAGAAGGACGAGTGCTGTAACTATGAGTTGAAGTAAACAAACAGTCGATTTCTAAAGAAAAAAAAGAAGAGAGAGTAAACAAACAGTCAAATAGTTGGAGTGTGGGAAGATGCTACGCATGCTCCTTCCTTTTGACTTTTGTTCGAAGGTTTATTTACCAGTTGTTTGGTAACACTGTTTCAAAGTTATAAGTGGCTGAAACAATTTTAAGAAGCTAATATGCTTTTGTATTATAATTAAAAATATATACTATAAAATCATCTTTATCTAAAATGACTAAAAAAAAATTTAGTTATACTTTCTTTTTAATCATTGAAAAAACAAGACAAAAGTGGTTCAAGACAAACAATTTTTTACTTTTGTTTTCATGGCACTAGATAAATGGAGAAGAATATCACTCCCAAATAAGGCCTTCCCAAACTAGATAAATGCTCAAATGTACCAAAAGTTTGCCAAACTCTTTTTTAGAAATTCTCTTGCAGGTTAACCAAAATTAGGTTCCAATTATCATCTATGCATTGCACGTAAATGTGACAATTTGAGTTTGGATCAAATTTGTATTGATATAGAAAAACTTATATGAAAAGATAAGTTCATTCAAATTTTAGAATGTGATATACTTATTAAGATATAAAATGTATTGATTTGTATGAATTTGTTTGATCTGATCCTACTTCACAACTAGTCGGATAGGATCACATTACATCAAAGCTGAATTGAATTTCTCATATGGCCGTGGTTCAAAGTGACATACGTGACAAAAATCATGATATTTGGTTGCGGATCCTAAGTGTGCATACAAAAATCATGATGTTTAGTTGCCTTACAAGTAGCTCCAACATTATTATAAAAAATTAATGCTTATTCAATTCAATTGACAATTTGAAGAAGAGACTCATTCTCAAAATAAAGAATGAAAAAGAGCAACTTAAATATAACCACATGGGATCACAATAGAATAATTAATGATACCATATCAATCACTAATTATAATTTATAGTCACAGCAACAAGACTAATCAACATATATCCTTGTTGACTTGGGATTTAACTGACAAAAAACTGATTAACAAATCAAAGAATATTTGTGAATCTTCCAGGTTAATTTTATTCAATCAATTACAAGCTTGTCTCAATAAAAATACAATTTCAACCAAATAATGTTATTCTCTACCCTATTGCCTAAGGTTCTTGTAGTAGTTGTACATAATGTATTTTAAAAAAATGCTTAGAGTAGCAACCTCACAATGTTGCATATAAATGTCTAAAAAAATAATCAAATATTCAGAAACTGAGCTACACTTGACAAGATCTTACTCTCCTTCTTCACTAAATTGGTATTGCTCATACACTTCCATCAACAGTTCCCTACAAGGAACAACGGCGCGAAGTTTAATGCAACCCAAAAACGCACCTGAAAGCTTCCGGTGAAGACTGTAGGCCTCGTCGGGTGGGGGTGTCAACCTGTGCCTCAACATTGTTGCTCCGAGGTTTGAAATGCTTTGAGTGATATTGGCTGCACCAAAGTCGTACCCACCAGGCTTTGCAAACGGCATCCCCACAACAAAACCAGCTTGAACATGAGTATCTAACATGATCTCCGATTCCCTTCCGGTAAGGAACCCGAGTCTCTTTGACATCTCAATGACTACGTCTCTATCGCAATTTGCACAAGCAAGGACCTGACCAGATAAATAATTAAGTACATACCAATTCAAAGGAATTTTAAAATGGATTGCTTCCTATAAAATTATTTTAACATTTTTTAACCAATTCATACAATTGATGTGATTCCCATCTTCTATTATACATGTATAATGTGGGGCTGACAATGGAAAGCCAGAGTGAAGTCATAGAAGAGAACTCACCATTCTCAAATAGTCATCCACAAAGCTTTTAGGGTAATCTCGAGCTGCTCCGAAGTCGATGAGATTGATTGATTTTGCGTCATCATCATACAGAAAATTACTCCAATTAGGATCAGTCTGCGCTCAAGCAAACAGATCACATGCAAGAAAATATGAGTTGATGTGCAAAATATTTAGGGAAAGAAAACCAGACAAAAGTAAGTCCTAGCACAACCACCATATAAAATACTATCTACATCCCAAAATGAGTCCATTTCCTTATATTTGTACAGATTAGAATGATTTAGTCAGGGTTTAGCTTTTTCCCTTATATACCCCTCATGAGCTCTTGTTGTAATAACGGTTCTAACTCATCTTAGGGATATTGTTGGCAAATCATGCATAGCTAACTAACCAAAATAGAAAGTGGACACTCGTTTTGAGACATATTTATTAAAGAGAAAGTGGACACTCATTCTGGGATGGAGGGAGTAGCAAACTTATAACGAGCGTTCTTATTTGGAAGCTTTTTATAGAGCACGAATGTCTAATATGAGAATTGACGATTCCGCAGCTATAAAGCGGTCTTTTGCAAGCAAAACATGAGTCTATCTATTGTGTTCAAGCTTCAGCACTAAGTTACTTCAACTTTCAGAAAGAATATGATCTCAAATGGGTACTCCAAAATCCAAGATAACACTTCCAATTAAACTCAGGCATTGAAACCTGCTGGCCCAACTCAAGGCATTATCCATTACGGGAATAGAGCTAAAATCCACCACACTACTGTACTGTTAACTTTGGGTTTGCACTGGGTTCAGCTGTTGTTCACAACTGGGTAGGGAGGAGTTCTACGGAAAGGTGACGGCTACTCATTCTTCAAAACACTCATTCTTCAAAACAAAGATAAACAAATAACCTAAATATTTAAGTATGCTGGTAGAATCTGTAAATTCATTTACTGATAAGGTAAGTGTGGCAGAGTACTTGCCTGCATAAAACGAAAAACAAACAGCTCCATCAAAGTGAGTTCCAGCAATTTCTTGCCCACATAATTACGGGTTTCCTGGTTTAATGAAGCCACTTTATCAATTGGAACTCCTGCAGTAAGAACATCAAACTGTATTTAAGAATTAATGAAACCTTCAAGTGACGAAGGATGCATCAAAAATGAAAAGGAGACAAATAATTCCTCATGAACAAGATACTTTTATGTTATAAACATCCCATAGTGAGGAATGAGAACGTTATTATGGAACTTCTAAATCCAAACTGAAATGGAAATGTATTTTTGTTCGGGGAGGGGAGGGGGTGACGACTGACAAACACTTAAAAAACACGTGTTGCCAACAAAATAATCAAACATGACAATTTGTTTTTAACCCGATATATGAAAACATGTACCAAAAGCTTTTAGAGGATTAAGATACAACCACTAATTGAAGCAACAAAGTAAGACAAAAAGTATGATTACCACTAACAAGTTCCGTAGTTAAGACTCTTTTGCTTGAAAGATCATCGAAAACAATTGGAACATAAAACCCTTTCTGGCCGCAAAGTAGATTGCGGAACCTTTTCTGATTAGTTGCCTCCAACACATAGTCACATTCTCGAGATAATTCTTCCTTTGCCACCTATGAGAAATTACATGAAGCGTGAAATAATATACAACACGTCATCCTTTTCAGCGTGAGTCTCCGATAAATCAAATATGGGAGGCAGATGAGTGGGATGGATCCAAATCAAGAAAACCAGTAACCCCGTACAATGAATCGTGTGCACTCCAAATTTGGGTTGTAAAGGCACACAATCACATGTATAAGTGCTTATCAGCTTATGTACATATATACCTTCATAGCGCTGTCAAGATAAAGTCCTTCAGGAATTAGGTTTGTATAATCTAAAAGGCGTTTTACATTCTCGATATCACTTTCAATGCTATCTGCAACACCAGGGTACTGAATTTTCATAGCAACCTGTGAACCATCTTTTGTGACAGCTCGATGCACCTGAAAATATCTTAGAACTTTGAGGATTAAAATAGCAAGTACATATCAAATGAACAAAAAAAAGAGTATAAATAATATAGGATCACATGGAAACTGGACAACAGTAACTTCTGTGCTAAACTACTCACTCAAGGAGATATTAGATATGAAAGACAGCAATACAAAGGAAGCTTAGAAATCAAAATAAGGAAAAATCACAGCACTGATTATCCACATGAGAAAAATATAATACCAGGACTCTTGTATCCAAAATTATATAGTCCATCCAAATAAGGGCTGAAATTCACCATGATGCAGAAAGCCAAACAGAATAATGGGTTTTTATGTCAAATAAAAACAATAAGATTTTAACTGTGGTTTATATTGTGCAACGCGAAAACGACCATTTAACTAGCATTCATCCACTTAGATTTTACACTCTAATAGTTTCACATTACAAACTCCTTGGAAAATGCCCTTGTGTTTTAAACTGGTTGGTCTGGTGCACCAAGACTCTGGACTGTGAAAAAATTGAATGAAATGCATAAATGGCAAGAGTTCTTCAGTAATTCCTTGAAACTAACATTTACATCCAAATCATTCCCAAACCTTTTCCAAGATGATAATGCCCCAGAAAATCAGTGTAAAGGTAAACAGATTTCTGGTCATCTGTTACTCTGCAGTCTGCACCAATCACTTGTCTCAAAAAATGGCATTGTTTTTCCCCAGATGATAAATGCTATTTCCTTTAAACATGGCAGTGATAATCGATTACAACATCATCAGATATACTAATTTAAGACCCTCATTTTTCCACTCTTCATATCATTATATTCTTTCTCTAGGATATTTGCCTCTTGAGCCATGTTCAGAAGCTGCATGTTAGAATCCGATTTCAAGCACTTGAAAATGTTGACAACTGTCAACATGCTTGAAGAAGGTCATCTTTGAAACTAATTAGGTATTTGTTCAACCAATTACCTAGTTTCAACAATTGATCATGTGCACAGTTTTGTTACAGACCCTCTTTTCAGATAGTATAGATATCACCACCCATCAACCATGCTAGTAAATAAAAGCAGACTAACCAGAAGCCACCAATCTACTTACATAAATACCTAGTAAGTAAAATGAGAGGGATAAAAAGATAGTTATGTACACAGCAGACACCAACCATCTAGTTTAATCAGTCAAATCACTAGAAACTCTTCATTCCATGATTGGAAGTGATTATAAAAAATCTTGTAGGTACATATCCCAATATTTAATATTACTTGACAAGATAACAAAATAAAGTTCTACAAATGTACCAACCATGGTAGAAACGCTGGCTCCCCCATGCCCTTACAAGATTAAAAAAAAAAAAAAAAGCAAAGATGAAGGAAAAGAAAAGGACGAAGAATCAACATTCTTAGGAACACTGTGTGCATATCTATGTAAATGTTTTTATTTTATAGATGATGAATGGAACTATCGTCCACAATCACAATCCTGTGAGCTTATAGTTAAGGGGAATTTCCATCAACTACTCCATAGAACTTTCAATCCTATGAGTTTTTTTTTAAAGTGTACATGCAGAGAACTTTACTGAACATGAAATATCGACTATTGTGTGATGAAGCTATATTGAATCACCTGGCCTATACTTGCAGAAGCCATTGGTTCATAATCAAAACTGTGTAGCTTTGATTGCCAGCCAGGACCTAATTCAGCATCCAAAACCTGATTAAGCTGACTTCTTGGCATCACATCTGCACCTTGACGGACCATATCCAAAGCAGCTAAGATCTACATATAGATATGAAATATATCATTAAGACAGACAAAATGAAACGCAGTCAGAGATGATGGTTAGAAAAGTAGAAATGAGAAAGAAAAAAATAATCTCAGTTAATTCTGTGACCCTTTGTATAGACTGTTATGCCTTCATTAAACTTGGATGAGAAAATTACATATCAAAGAAAACAAGCCACAAGTAAAGTTTCAATCCCTTCATTTCAGCACTTCAAAAAGCAGTTCGGCAAATTTATTTGGTACTTTACTACTCTTCTCATCTGATTTGTCAATTCAAGACAACCATAAACTTATTCACAATTTTGCCAAACACCGATACATTTTCTGCAGCTGCTAAAATACAGCAGTACTAGTAAAGAGTTTCTAAACCTTCTCATATCAACTAACTCTGCAACTTTTGTTTCATAAAATTTTCTATAAGATTCATCTGTACAAAACTGAACTCACTTTTATTCAACTGCTTAGCAGAAGAATATACTTGACATGCTCACTGCATAAGTTGTCACTTTCAATGAATTGTATGTAAAACACACATAAACAACCAGGACAGTTATAATGATGATGATCATTTCCCTAGAAACGTACACTACCTATTCAGCTAGTTGACAGAATCACTAGGTGTTTAGTAATAAGAAGAATTTGTGCAGAATGCTTCCTAAGAACAAATAACAATATCATGAAATGCATTTATCCAATAAAAATGTAAACAGTTCACTGCCTCGATTTCTAACATATAGGATTTTTTTCTGTAGTGCCAAGAAGACTTCATGTTAAGACTTCAATCAATTTTGACTATCAGGCTCGGTATCATGAAATAAGCAATAACATCACGGTTTATTTATATCATTTCTACTTCGCTTTGGAAATTATATGCTGACTTTTATAACTACCGCCATCAAAATATCATAATAAACAGAGCTGCAAGATCTAAAACCTGAGAGGGGTTCTACTCAAAGTAAGTAGAAACAAGTTTGGGGCCATATAACCGATACACATAAGAGTTGCAATAAATTCAACCTGACACTACAAAGTTATGGGCATATCTATCATACAATTCTACTAGAATACATATTACTATAACAAACAAACAAAAATGCAATTACCGGAGCAGGTACAAGGGATTCATCCTGTATGCTCAACATCTGACCTAACTTGAGTGCAGCACCACGCATTCGACAGAGAGCAAGAGCCAAACGTTCTGCATTTCCTTCAGATAACAACGGAGAAAGAGCAGATTGTTGGCCTCCTGAGCTTGGAGTACCATAGACAAGCCTCTTGGTAGATTCCTGAACTGTTCCCCATGCAAGACCAACTCCTAGACCAGCAAACCTTTAAAAGTTAAAAGGGTGTAAGTAAGGTTCGCATAAATTAGAATTTAGTGTCACAATATCAACCAAATGATGATTTTTCCAACTTACACAAGATTTTATTTATATAAACAAGTACTTGCCATTGATTGACATTAACATAGAATTTGAAAATATGATATTATGAAACATACATAATGGACTAAGATAAAATGAAGCAAAAAGAAATGGATGATCAGTAACGTACCCAAGTGCTCTTGTAAAAGGCGTGGAAGGAACTCTCCTCTCTCTCGGCTTCCGTCTCTTCACAGCTTCCGGAGCAACATTGGCAGCAACATTGGTAGTCGGAGTCGGGGATATTGTTTGTGGTGGAGCAGGCTGTGAAGCCTTAGAATCCAAATCTTCAACAACATCAACAAATGTGGTTGTTTGTGGAGTAGCAGGCTGTGAAGCCCGAGTATGCAACTCGCCAGCAACATCAACATTATCATTAACGGCGGCGGCAGTGGCGGTGGCGAATGATGGTGCAGAATTTTGATCTTGTTGAAGAGGAGAGGTCTTAATGCTCTCGCCATTGGAGGATTGATCAAAATAGACGACAGATTGTTTGGAATTGGAACCGGAGGAAGACGAATCAGAGGTAGGGTGTGAAGTGAAAACGCGAGTGTTGCCTTTGGTGAGACCTGACAAATCAGTGGCGGAAACCAGGGCCTTCTTGATTAGGGTTTGAAAATCTCCCTTCTGAGAGAGGGCAGCGATTTCAGAATTTTTCAGAATCTCCTTTGCGATCAGAGAAAATCCATTGACGAGTCTCTGTAAATCTCTAGCACTACTAGACGAGCCCATTTCTTCAACTTCAAACAATAGAACAGTACGGAAAATCAGATCTTCGTCTTGGGTTGGTTGTGTGATTTACGAATGATTACAGATTCGTGATTTGCTGCAATTGAAAATTTAGGCGGATACCGAAAATTGATGAACAACTGGCAAATTCTGAACTAAATTTGAAGTAGGCTATACGTGGAGTTCCTCTCTTCCATGAATGTAACGTTTGGTTTTGGTGGATGTTCGTGGTACCTAGATTTAAGTTGATGGGTCTTCAAGCCAAAATCCAATAAATCAAATATGGAGGGTTACATATTTTATATTTATGCCCTTTTAATTTTTAAACACTAAACTTACAAAAAAAACAACGATTTTGAGTCGAGTCAAGCAAGTTGAGTTTAAATTAAACTTTTTGATTTCGAACATGAATTGAAATTCGAATTGTCACATTTACATAAATTTCCTATTATGAATTTCTTAGACCTAATTTTGCTAATGTGGAATTGCTTATTGGCTTGTTTAATAGAAGTCATAGCTAGGGTGGCCCTTATTCTACATTTATCGGTGAAGTCAAAGTCGGTTAAATATAAGTAAATAATTTATTCTTTGTCGTATTTTTTATTAGTTGAGACGAAGGTCTCGTCGGAAATAGTTTATGAGTGGAATAGTAGTTGGAAGAGTGTCATTTTTGGTGACACCTTTGATGATGGTCCTCAAGATGACTGGGTTGAGGTAGCTAGGGTTACCATTTTGTGTGTTGGTCTTTAATGGTTTTCTTTAACTATCTTGACTTTGTTATTTCATTGAGAGTTTGATATGGAAGACTTCCAATTTCTAGCCCATACATTCCGTGAAGGTCTTGAATTTTCAGTGAAGGATGTGTCCTTTAAGAAGAATTTTGTGACATTTTCGTAGATTTGCAATTGGCTTACATCTTATGTAGTAGGGGAATGTTTGCAACATTTTGTACAATTAAATACTCCCTCCGTCCCAAAATGAATGTCCTATTTCCATTTTTTGGAATAAT
>JAYMTE010002198.1:0-11627 GCA_036897545.1 Pelargonium fulgidum
CAACATTTCGACTTAAGTTTTAATATGAGATTTTTTATGAAAAAAATGTATACCAGTCAACTGATGTCCATATTTTTTATAAGGATATCTATCATTAATCAAAGTAAATTAGACAAAGTTTGAGCTAATTAGATTTATTGTCTAGTTTTTCTATCTTCCCAGAGAGGCTAGAAGATAAGCAGAGATATATTATTTATTTTTACAAATAAAATCTCGTCGTGTTGAATTGCGAATCATGCATCGAGTAACGTCTAAGTCGAGTAAGATGCAATTAAGGTAAAATAAAATAATTATCATGGCCAGCAGAAGACAAAACTCTAACAATTAGAGGCTAAAAA
Organism: Pelargonium fulgidum; assembly: GCA_036897545.1. Lineage (NCBI taxonomy): Eukaryota > Viridiplantae > Streptophyta > Magnoliopsida > Geraniales > Geraniaceae > Pelargonium > Pelargonium fulgidum. Next base: position 339 of record JAYMTE010002198.1, read on the forward strand.
AATGTCAATATATGAGAGGCAAAACAAGCCAAACTATGAGTTGATTATTGGTAATTACCGGAAGGTTAAGGGACCATTACCAAAATATAATTTTCACAAAATATCCTGCACTGCACGGCAAGCCAAGGCAAAGGCTGAGCTGATGAATTTCTTGATATGTTGGCAACATACGTGACTGAAGCTCCACTCTTCTTCTTCCATAGCTCCTCCTCTAAAACCTCACCGACTAGCCCAAAATCCTAGCCCTAGCCGCCGTTGCTCAGCCGGTTCCAAGCCCCGGCGCCCCGCCCCTTCTCTTCTTCTCCGCCACGCCTAACCCCAATTGCTACCTCACCATTCTCCATTGCATTGCCGTCCACTTTATCATCACTAGCACAAGCACAAGCACATAGGTCCGAGAAGCTCTATCGATGGCTACTTTGACAAGATTGTTGAGGATATCGCTCTCGCACCCGTCCGTCTCAGAGTTGTCTTCTCCTTTTGCTCGGAGAATCAGTGACATGCGCAGAGGTGTTGCCGGAGCCAACATCACCACCGAAGCTTCTCCAGTAATTTATCTTTCCTTTATATTTCAATTTTGAACAATGTGACTCTTATTTTGGTTGGAATTAACTTTAGAAAGCATACTTCCTTTTGATCTGTTAATGATCAATTCAAAATCTTGCTTATGGTTACTTCCTTTTGAATTATATTTTAGAACTTGTTTCTTTTCTTGATATAGATATTATGAGTTGATTGTCTTGTTATTTTTTGTTCTGGTATATATTTTGTGTTGGTGGCCATATATAACAAGCGTCCATTATATATAATGTGGTGTAGGTTAATGAAACTTTTGGGATTGGGAAGCAAGGTTCAACAAGATCCTCTGATACTAAAACCAAATATGGTTCTGAGAACCATGAACACAATGCCACTTCTGATGGAGAGAAAGATGAGCAATCAGGCTTTGGTGGTACTGCAGAAACATTGTTTGGCAGAGTCAAGGAAAGTGTTTCTTCCGCTTCTCCTAAGGTTTCTATGGCTTTCCATAGATTGAAGGTTGTAAATGTAACCAACTTTGCGAAGAAGGGATATGGTATCCTTAAGGATGAGTTAAGTGGTAAACCAAGTAAGAAAAGGTATTTGGAGTATGCTCCTTTCCCGTCAATGGGTGAAAGAAGCACTAGAACCGACATCACTGTGGTACAAACAAAGCAGTCTCAGTGGAGCAAGAAGTTGGATGATCTCAAAGAAAAGGTGAATGGATCCTTGTTTTTGTTTTGACATGGAATTTGTATTAAATTTCTATCTGCTATTATGAATTCTTTTCCTTTGACATATGATGTGTTCATAACTTTGTTTTGCAGTTTTACCTAGATTCGAACTCATCCTATGTACAAACGTGTCAAGGGGGCTAGTGAACCTGTTATTGTGAAAAGTCATGAGGTAATTCCTAATCCTTCTATGGTTTCTTTTGATTTTCTTATTCTTTCACCTTATTGCTACTGGATTCTGAGCCGAGTTTTGCTTGTTTGCTCATCAGAACGTTCCTTCTAAGAATAGCCATGATACAATTTTCCTATAGTCCTTATTACTGATTTGTTTTTCTTAGATCTCATTATTCACTCTTCTACTCATGATTGTTTTACTTTAACTTTTATTTGGATTGGAAAATTACAGATTGCAGAAGACATGCGAGAGAAATGGGAGACTAGTGATAGCCCCATCGTTCATAAAATTTAGGAGTATGCTGTTGACTCATCACTTTTTAACCTAATCTCCGTACCATAGTCTCATATGTTATGTTCGTGTGGTATAAACGTTCATGTGATGTTAATATAATTTCATCACTCTGGCAGTCTGAATGAAAGTATCTTTCAAGAAACAGATGCTGCAGCAACACTGAAAGATATACGACAACGAGATCCGTATGATCAATATTTCTTTGATTTTTCATTTGAGAGTTCTATGATTGATATTGACAACCATTATCTTGTTTAATTTTGCACAATATTTGTGTGGAATCAGATCCTTCTCTTTACCAGAGTTCGTGGCAGAAGTTCAAGAAGTGGTCAGACCAGTCCTAAATGCTTACCTCAAGGTGAGTGCTGTGTTTGTTTGGGAATTGGAATTTTTGCCCTTTGTCATGCCTTTTTTACTAATTTCAAGATGTCATTTTTATTTGAGGCTAAGGCTACTGCCACTTAAAATTCTTTTTCCTTCGACTAACAAGTCATTCTTCAATATGCAGGGAGACTTTAAAACATTGGAGAAGTATTGTAGACCAGAAGTGATTGAGCAACGCAAAGCAGGGCAGGCAGCTTTTCAAAGCCACGGTATCATTTTTGATAATAAGGTAGGTTCTGATTGCCCATGTTATTTTTACTATTGTTCTCAATTATGCATCACTTTGTGACTTTACTAAAGTTGAATGCTGCACTGTGTAAACGAGAAACTACTTCTGATGAATTAGGATAGTAATTGGAATGATGTGATTTGAACACTAGAAAATCAGCTATTGGGACAAATATATCTGTAGTGCACTCTCCACTATAGTTTGAAATGTTTATGAACAGTTCATTGTGATTGAATTGAATTCTGGATGGTTGTTAAATATAACATAAAATGTGTTTAGTTGTTTGCCACTGTGCTAGCATAATCTGTGGGTACTCTATAGTTGCCAATTAAATCGCAAAATCCAAAACATGCTACATTCTCATACCAAAACATTTCTAAAAGTAACCCCTTAATGTTTTCATAGTTTTCCTAATTCACCACACATCTGAATTTTGAGGATGCCAATGGATATTAAAATTTTGGGCTCAGTTGGTGACAGTAGCTTCAAAATGTTAGGAAACTGACCCAAGTAGGAAAAAGAAAGGCTTTACCTTTTGAGGGTAATATTTTCTTCTCCTAAAAGTGAATTTAAATGTTTCAAGGGTGCTTGCTTGTACACTTCTATTGAGTAAAAACTTTTCACGAATTGATCATACATTTATAACTTAGATATCAAACTTACACTTCTAGTTTTTTTTTCTTATAAGCGTTACACTTCTTGTCTAAAAGTATATTTAGAAGTTATATGTAAATTGCACTGTTGTTCCATGTTCCAGGGTTACTGGTCCACAGACTGAAGCTATTTGCATGACTTTTAGAAAACTTGGTGGTTGTTTCTTATTTTTGTGCTGGTGATAATTTTCTGACTCATGAATTTTCTTCAAGCAGATTCTACACATATCTGATATGGATGTAAGAGAGACTAAAATGATGGGAACCTCGCCCATAATCATTGTAGCAGTATGCACTTCCATTTTTTATTTTTTGGGGGTTCTATAGTACTTAATTGTGGTTATTATGAAAATTTGAAAATACTTCTAGTTGGAACAAAATGGGTCACCGATTAGCCTCTGCTTTGGAAATATTGCAGTTTCAGACACAGCAAGTCTACTGTGTACGTGATAGAAATGGTGCAGTAATAGAAGGGGGCAAGGTAAATGCGGAAATTTTTTCCATAGCGCTATGTTGCTTTCCAATGCATACTAACACTGTAACCTAACTAATATCTACTGGCTTCTCTAGCAAACATGTGTTTGCTCTGTTATGATAAAATTTGCAGGTAGAATCCGTGTCTTAGCTTATCTAGACTACTTGTTTATTTGGTTTGAGATGTTCTAGAGAGTAATTGCTTCCTTTTGGGCTTTTTATTGAAACCCTACACATTTTAAAATCTCATGATCAAAATTAAAATCAGGGGTACCTAGTAGATATATTTGGCAATAAAGTATTCATCCCTATGTTAGATTGATGCACGGGTATAATTCCATGGTTCTGTTATGATAATTTTTTTTAAAAAAGTAGTTTTTCAACTCTCCAATTTAGAGAATTGTTATTTTTTTTTTTTTGCCATGCAGAACAAATGTCCACTCAAACAAGACATTACATGTGAACATAATTTTATTTTATGATTAGAAAAAAGACGAAAGGGAAAAACTTGGCTCTTTCAAAGGTAAAATGAATATGTAAAAGTTGCATTAAACTCGTGTCCTGGTTCAGCCGTAGAATTCTCTACTAAACATCTTAAAAATGAAAATTTAAGAGTATAGGATGTCAATAGATTGGTTGGAGTTGCAACATCACCAGTTGAATTGTATTTATTTACTGAAGTTGAATTTTGTGGACCAGTTGGATTTTTTACCAGCTGGTATATTTAACTGTGTTGTGTTAACTTTTGTTTGTTGATACATGTTACTAGGATACAATTCACACTGTATACTATGCTTGGGCCATGCAACTAGTGGATCCTGAAGAACTTGGAATAGATGCTATCTACCCTATATGGAGGCTAAGGGATATGCAACAGCTTGGTGTCCAGGCTCTCATTTTAGCCATTTTCTTACTCTTCTATCTTTTTCTTCCACTAATTCGTTTAGAGATCAAGCTAAAGAAAAAGAAATCATAAGTCTCACAAAGAAGCCAGGGTTCTGTATTTTCTACTCCTCAGATCCTTCCTTCCCAGCGACGTGTAAAAGTTGTCTAACCATTGGATCCAATGTGAGCTGCAGAATTTCCTTTTCTGGGCACCTTTAAGCATGTGAATTGGATATAGCTTCATGTGATTTACACATCAATAGATACAAGAATGAAGGGCCTGGATAATTTCAGTGAAAGCATGCATGCAGCGAGGGATGATCTAACATTGATATGGAATCTGAACCATGGAGCGGTATGAACCATTTTCTTATCCTCATGGAATGTGTTTGAGCTTTGAACATTTTAGTGCATATCTGGGTTTTGTACTTCCAGGGGAAGTTTCAGTGTATCTCTCTTTGTTAATCAAATGAGAAAGATGTCCAAATTAATGGTCCTATTGCTTTTAGTTTTAGAATTTCAACTCTGTAATAAGATGGGGTGTAACAATCACATAAGCTAAGATGCAAAAGTAGGGATGGATGGCAATTCACACAAAAATATGAGGTATGAAAGTAAAGGGATGCTGATCAATGATGGTCCAAAATGTCAACGCAGTAAAGGTTTATCAATGTTTGGTCCAAAGCTTTATCAATAAAATTGAACACATCACTCTTCATATTAACTAACATGGCTTAGTAAGTTCCACGTAAACATATCCAAACAAAAAATTTCCACACTGTTAAGAATTCAAGACTTGACAATAGCAATATCAGTAATTGTACATTAAAAATTTGTGACCTTCACATTTACAATACTTGCAACAATTATCAATAAAATGTCGGATATTTATCAATATAAAAACACTTTTAATTTTTAAATCAGAAACAAACGCATGTGGCATAAGTTTTTTGCGGTTTCTATTGCCCTACCAACCAATATTGGCAAACCTAAGTATAATAAACATGTGGCTTAGATGGTGCAAAAGCCTCAATGAATGGGCAAAAGGTGAAAAGAAAGCTCATAAATTGTGTAAACCTAAATGAAGCATGAATGGGCAAAAAGTGTACTTGACCACATTTCGTCTAAACTTTGACATCAAGAGAGCCGTAACTAAGCAGCTGATCCATTCACATTCCCATTCCAAAATCCCATCTTTAATATAACGAGTAGCGGGTGATGACTGCTATTACTTCAATTGCATTAATGGCTCAACTGAACAATCCGCAAAATCAATTTACTCTCCAACTTCCAACCACATCAACATACCTCCCCAATTTTCGAACTTCTTTTCAAAAACATCTCTTTTAAACCCATCATTTCTCAATTCTATTCGCGTTTCAAAATTGAAATGGCTTCGTCGTCGTCTTCTTCTTCTTCTTCTTCTTCTGCTTCCGCCATTGCAGTTCTTGCAATCCTTGTTACTCTTGCTCTGCAAGCCACCGCTTCCATCAACGACATATTATCTCCTCTCCTCTCTCCCATCTTCGGTATGTACTATTTATATTGGGTTTCTATAAATGGCAATTGTATAGCTCGCCACAGGCTCAGCTTATGTTCATTTCCTTTATTGGGTTTCTGAAAGTTGCAATTTTTCTTCATGGATTTGAGATTTTATGGCATTTTACCAACTGGGTCTTCGTTTATTTGCGGTTTTGTTGTTCTGATTATGGGTTTTAAGTTTGTGAAGTGTCGCTCTTATACGTTGACTTGTTATTGGTTTTGTGATCTAAGACGATGTATGCAAGGAGGTGGAATGTGGAAAGGGGACTTGCAAGCCGTCTACCAATAGCACTTTCTATTTTGAATGTGAATGTGATTCTGGCTGGAAACACACTGCTTCTGAGATTGATGATCATCATCATCTCAAGTTTCTCCCTTGCATAGTTCCCAATTGTGAGCTCTCTCACTAGTCTCTTCTCCCATGTACTTGATATTTGTGAAGTTTATTTTGCAATTTGAACCAATGATTTTTCTCTAACTTAATTCAAACTGTTTGCTGAGTGATTGATTGTTTTATCAGTATCATCTGTTACTCTTTGTTTTAAAATTTGATTTGTAGCATCAATTTAGATGAGTGATTTTGGTTGTGTTCAATGTTGTTTTGGCCTTTTGGTGGTTATAGAGCTTCTGTCAAGTTGTGTGTAGCTGTTTGTTTGGATGGTTATTCCTTAATGTCAGTGGTGTGAGTCTACTGGTAGCAACAGAAATTGGACACTATGGTAATTTAGTGGTTATTTCTTCTGAAACAGATTGAATAGAAGATTGTGGAAGCTGAATAAAATAAGTCAGGAAAGAATGTTTGCCCGTAATTGACTTTGTTGACAACATAAATAAATAAATGCTACTTGGTGATTGTCATTCATGTAGATCACAGCTTACTTGTTACTGGGGTTCAGCACTAGTGTCAATTTGAATTCAGTGTAGTGCCAAAAGAGAGTAAAAGACAAGGATGTGGTGCTGATATTGTGCCTAAAGTTCTTTACACCAGTCTTGTGTTTTAGGCTGCAAGATGCGCTGGTTTTATTATTTGTTCATTTCAAAATTTTGTAAACAGTTGTGTGGTTTTCAGAGAATCATGATGGTTTGCTGTTTCTCTCAGGCACCCTGGACTATTCTTGTTCAAAAGCCCCCTCCCCTGCGCCAGCAAAGAGTCGAAGCAATGAATCAATTTTTGATCGTAATCACTAATGTCCATATATGTTCTCATCCTTGTATCTAATAAGATTGGATTTTTAATGTCTTTTTGTATCTCAATGTTGTTGTATAGCTTGCCACTGGAGTGAGTGCGGAGGTGGTTCCTGCAACAGGACATCTAAATTTGCATACAGTTGTGTATGTGCAGAGGGCTATTCCAATCTTCTCAATGTCACTTCATTCCCTTGCTTCAAAGAGTGTAAGAGCACAAACATACTTAATTCATAATAAACTTGTGAAACTGTCGAATTTTCTTAGACGGCCCAACTCGATGAAATTCTTAGGTCTGATATGCCTTGTAATGGACTGAATCTGTGTGTGCTGACCTTGGTTTTGATATTTGGACATAAGGTGCGCTTGGAATGGATTGCTCAAGCCTCGGGATTGGAGGGTCAAATAAATCGGCCTCTTCTCCGCCACCTGTATTGGCCATCAGTGGTGAGAAGCAAGGTAAGTCTGGTTACTCAAGTACCTGGATAAGCAAACTCTATTTAACAATGTCAGCAGTATCTTAGCCATCTTCACACGTATTCTCTATTTCATCATATGTTCTACATTGACTACAGATGTTTTGGTTATATGTTACAGCTAGGTCAACTCTAGAAGTCAATTTCCACTGGCTAACAACCCTATTGTTGTCTCTGGCTATGCTTCTCTGGAACTAGATTAAAACAAAAAGCTGATTGAAGATTTTGACATCACATTCTGATTCATATATACATGCGATTATATTATACGTAGTGGAGGTTTCTCCAGCATGTCTCTTGCAGACTCGTATAGCTAGGTTTTGCTTTGTTATGTGAATAAGTTGCGCGCATTGTATACGGAAGTTCTTGCAGCCTTATACAATAGGTTTTGCTTTAATCTAGTGCAATTTTCTTCTCTAACCCTATGTGAGAATGGTTATTTCTGAACTTCCAAAATTGCATGCATCAGATACTGTGAAACTGAAATTTAAGTGAAGCTCTTTTGCACATATCATCAAATACTTGGATTTGATTTCATTGGTCATAAATTCTTATGTTATATATTCATTAGCTCTAAAATGAACTGTATTGTATACATGATTCCCATCACATTAATGCTCTAAACTTAATAACATATAAGTAGAACAAAACAGATAATTGGGATCCAGTTTCTAGCTAAATTAGGGTTTTAGCTTAACACAAATCAACAATACTATCTATCTCGTATCCTCAAAATTGAGCGATGGGCACGAACGACTCAGCATCGCATTCACATCTGTGATCACCGTCGTACTCAAGCACCTGCAAAGCGACCGACTTTACTTTGACGACAACCGCCGGCGGCGATGTCGGTGTCGCCGAGTCTGCCAAATCACCGAAGAGTAGGGTCTTGACCAGATGGCACGTGTCAGCGATGATTGCTCCATGGTACTGATCGGGGACTCCCATGTCGGAGAGACTGCGAGTCAGGGCGATGAGATGGGTCGAATTGTCCTCGGAAGTAATGTCCAGCAGAGCACCGAGAGGGACCTCCATTGTCGTCGCGCTCTTGCTCTGTATCTTGCGCTGATTCCGGAGCACCGACGAAGAACCGCAGCAGCAATCGAAGACCTCCTCCTGAATGAGAAGCTTGATCGGCACGGCAAGGTCCGGAGAAGGGACCCAGGGATCGGCGGGATGTTTTTTGGACGGTCGGACTCTGTAATTGTAGTACTGGTAGCAGGTGGTGATCGACATCGTTGTTTCGATTTGATCACAGAGAGCAATAATTGAAATTTTTGGAAACTATAACGTTGCAAGAAAGAGACAATATCAGGTAAGAATTGTTGTGGAGAAAGATTGGAGTTGGGTTCTCTATATATAAAGATGATTTTTGACCGTTGGGTGGGGGTACGGTAACCTCTTCACAAACCTTAATTACTTTGTCACCAAGTTAAGTGGTCTATATTGTTTCCTGATTTGTGCTGATCTAAGTTTCCTGAATTCCTGTTATTACAAAAATCCATTATAAGAGTTGGAGATAACAGGCCCAGCTCAAGGTTGGGTTGGGTTACTTGGGCCCAAAGTAAATTAAAATTTGCTGGACAACCTAAAAAGAACATCGGACACTACACATGTGAAAGAGCTTAATATTTGCTTAGGCAATAGATCCCTAATTGAAAAGTAAGAAAATTATAATTCTCATTTATAATCCCTAATTGTATTTTTCTCCCGCGCAAGATCGAGGAAATCATTTACCATACTCGTACAGACAAGACAATAAGAATCGAAGCATCCAAAAAATTTGAGATTGTTTATCCATTTGCTCCGAAAGCAAATATAAGTAACAATTTACAAACGTCCCCATTCGCTTATGCTCCAAAAGTGTAAAACAGAGGGTTGAGCCAAAAGATTTAACGAAGACATACGAACATGCGAAGAAACATTCTGAACCCGAGTCATTGCCCTAGGAGTACAGGAGCAAAAATTGAAAGAACGCGTAGGTGGCCACAATGATGCAGCTTTCAGCTCTTGGAGTTTTGAAGTAGTGTTACAAACAAAACCAGCAAAAATGAGTTTTGAAGTAGTCATTTATTTTCTTAATCAATCAATCAATCAATCAATAGTGTCAAAAGGTGACTCACTCCCTAAATCACTCCAACTTCTCTGCTTTAAGTTGTAGTATTGATGAAAGAGATGATCCACATGCAGATGCAGACACACCTATTCATCTATCTTCTTCTGGTAGCTAATACAATCAAATCAATACCAGTAATTATACGTAAAAAAAACAAAATCCAAAGCTGTCCCATCTTAACTAAATGCCAAATCTTTTCAGATCCTACGTCGTCTGCTTCTGCGTTCTTGCCGGCAGCGTACGCTCCTCCGCTCAATATTTGCTTCACAATTAATATTCGCCGCCATGCATAGCTAGGTTTGACATGCTTCATTAAACAACACTCAAATATTAATTAACCACAACTGCTAATTAATTTGATTGATTGAAAAATAAATGAAATGAAAAACAACCCATTTCTCTCCCTGCTCTCTGCTTCTTTTTTGCTGGTTTCTTGATTTTTTGGGTTCCCGCAAAAGCTTTCCTTTCTTGTGCTCTCCTTGCAGCATTTAAGGCCCCGCCTGGTCACCACTTTTGCTTTTTGCATTTTCTTTACTTTCTTTCTTGCCATCCCCTCTCTCACTGCTTATTTGAAAAGCGGTTTTGTTAGAATGTTTATGTTCGAATTATCTATGCCCGTTTAAAAAAAAAAAAAAATTCAAACCATACGTTGCAATTTATAGTTTTACAATTTATGGATCATCTATGAGCAAAGCATTATTGAACAGTTTGTGAATTGTGAACTACAAACGATTTGATATATCACATACAATTCGTTCGGTACATATAACTATTAGGCATGCAGATTGAATTGGACTAGACCGTAAAGTAAAGCGTTTAAAAATTGAATTCACCGATTGTATATTATTGTGTTAATGATTTCTCTTGTGATTAACTTGAATTCATGCTATAATATTAATGCAATTGTGACTTGTGCTCCTCCATGTACTTTGGAACTTGAAGCTATATGCTACGTCTACATCTTTCTCATATACTATAGAGTAGTAGTACTCAATTAGAACCATTTCACTTTGTAATTTGTTACTTCAAAATGGCAAGTGACTAGAGAGATGCTATACTCGACTTGATACACATAGATATGTGTGTTGTGAAATGTCTTCCCAATTTTTTTAATTCTATATGTACGTTATCCACATATATTGTATTATATACTATGAAAATATATGTTCTACGGCAAATTGTCACTCATATTCTACTTTATTTTTAAATTTGTTCATAGAACTTCACTTTTTTTTTTAATAATTTGATCCATTCTATAGTCATTGTATCCACTCCACTCTCTTATTTGCAGTTGCAATTGCATTGATAAGTTGAATACTAGTATTATTTTATGCGTAGAGACCCCATAATATGTATAAAATGAACGTATGGTTGACTTTGTGTAGATATTAATTAGGTTGGTGCCTGGTGGTGGTAATCAAAGATTCCACTGAAATCAAATTGGAAATTAATGATTAGCACTGTTACATGCACGTTTGGTTAAGTGGAGTCAATACTGAATGATGGGTTTGAACAACATCTCGGCCTGTCTCAGTGTCTGCATCACTATTTCGGCATGCTTTGGGAACTTACAACTCTTGAGAATGGTAAAACCAATGTTTTAAAAACCGGACCGGTCAGCGA
>JAYMTE010002199.1:0-11625 GCA_036897545.1 Pelargonium fulgidum
TATGATTTACTAGTATTGTTGGTATTGAGTTTGTAAGATCATACCAGAGGTAGAAGAGGTTATGTGTAAAATTTGAAAATTATTAGGGGTATTATAATAATGTCACCATATTATATTTAAAAAATATATATATTAATATTAATATTTGAATGCTATGTCATCATTTAAATGATAAAATAATATTTTTTAACAGTGTTAATTACATTTAACATTTTTCCGTCCACCAATTTAACAGAATGAACTAAATTGAGACGATTCCAAAACTCTTTTAAATTAATTTAAATTATTTTGTATACTTTAAAATTAAATTAAATCACTTAATAGTTTATGAAGTAAATGACTATTTTCAACCTTTTTTTTTAAAAAAAAATTGCAAGTAAAACTGCCTAAAAGACTTCAACAGGCTCAGTCTCAAGTCTCGACAACTTAAGTTTTAACCGGATTAACAGAAACCATTTTTACCGTTTATTATTTATATTTTCCCTATATAACCTAATCAGTAATTACCTAACCTCTGGACTCTCTCCCAACTTCATCTCCTTCGTCTTGTCTTTACAATATTATCCTCCCAAGTCTCGGAAATCACATTCCTTTTACAGATTTTGCAGGAATGGTGTGGTGTAAATATTGCGGGAAGAGCGTCCGCGGGAATCGCCCAGACGACAGTGTCCTGTAAGTACCACCTCACCTGTCTCCATTTTCAATTTCATTTTGAAGCTTAAGTTGCTTGTTTTGGCCTTCTATTCTGTAATTTGTAGATGCTGTGAACTTTGTGGGAGGGTTTTGGAAACTGATAACTTCTCACATGAACCCACCTTTGTCAAGAATTCATCTGGACAGGTTTGCTTATTTTCTTTCTTGGATTTTTGTTTTCAACCATGTCTTTAACTTGAAACAGAGTTATTATGTTAGTGAATTTGAGAACTTAACCTTGTTGCAACTTGCAATGGTTGTTTTGAAAGCTAGAATTGAATCTTATACCATGATCTATATGTTTTTGATGTTTGCTTTCGGGTCTATAATTGTTTTGGTTCATTTAGAATAAATTCTTGGATTGTTTGTCTGGATGCTCTATTCTGGTGATTCGTGGACTATCGTTAGATTTCGAATGTTCAAGGTGTAGAGTTTAGTGATATTTGTTTTGGATGGAGATTTTGAACCCTTTGGAATCCATAGATAGCAGATAAAGTCAACTGTGCTCACACTAGAAAGTCAATTTGATGATTCCCAGTTTCAAGCTGGTTTGTATATATTGCTGTTTCGAAATGATTCTGTGACATTAGCTGGCCTGACATTGCTCATTTTAGAGCATGCTGGCGTTGTGAATTTGAAGCTAGCAAGATTCGTCTTGTTGACTCGGTGAAACATATATAGGACCAGATGATATTTTGACCCGATCCACTGGGTTTATCGGAAAAAAGGATTTGTGTTATCAGTTTGCTTTTCTAATCATGTCTTTCTGTTTATTTGTAGAGCCAATTGTCTGGAAATTTTGTGAGGACTATTCAAAGTGATGAATCACTCTCACGTGAAAGGACACTGAATAGAGGTATGCTTTATTATACATTATTTTGAGTTGTAAGAAGTCCATAATTACCTTCTTCATGAAAATGATTGCTGTAGTAACTTACTTGAGAAAAAAAACTTAAATGTTGAGAAAAGTTATTTGTAGTTAGGGAGCTTATTTATCATATGATGTTTTCATTTTGATTTATAACTTCCATAAATCCAAAACTAATCTCCCTGTCATGAACCGTAATTAGTGATGTCCAGTCTAAGGTGGATTTTAAACTTGATATTGACGTTACTGTCACTTTTGCTCACGACAAATTAGTTTCTTCATATTGCAACTGCCATAGTTTATATATATATATATTGACTTTCAAGTAGTATTTCTCATAATAGACTAATACTCAATACTGCTAAATTATTGTGCAATCTAAATATCTAATGCTAGATGTATTCAACTGTATGAGTAAATAGTTGGGAATAACAATACTTATTTGGTCAAAGTGTAAACTGCTAGTATAATCATTATACGTGAGCAAATAAAAGGTAGTATGTTTCTAAAACCTTGAAATTTATGCATATGCATTTTTACTTCCCTTTAAACTTGTAAAACTTTAAACATTATTGTTTGTGTTAACTCCCTATGATCTTGCAGTTCACGATGAGATGAGTTATATGTGGCATGGATTAACCGAGGATCAAAATGTAGATATAGTTCAACAAGCTATGAGATTTTATAAAGTACGATCTCACAGATCTAAGCATTATCACTATTAGATATTTATTCATTTTCCGTCAATTTATTTATCAATTTTGTGAACTATTTGAGTTCTTTTGCAGATAGCTCTCGAACGAAATTTTACTAAGGGGCGTAGAACAGAGCAAGTACAGGCTGCTTGTCTTTACATTGCATGTCGGTATGCGGATAGTTGAGCTGTTGTCTTTGTGCTATCATATACTCTGTATGTTACAACATTACTTTCTCATGAAAGAAAGAGCACAAACATTAAAAAAATTAAAATTAAATAGAGAGAAGATGGACCTCCTCTGTATGAGTCTATTTGGAGTATAAACTTGAGGGAGGTCAAATGTTTAGATGCTTGTGTGTAAAAATCTACTTAAAAAGTTCAGTAGGATGAGATATTATGTCCATGCTAAGTCTTCAATCACGTCTCTCTGTCCTGTACAATTTCACTAATGATATCTTGTTCTGAGACACTACCTAAATGCCGTGTTTCAGGGAAAACAAGAGGCCATATCTTCTCATTGATTTTTCACATTACTTGCAGATAAATGTGTGAGAAACCTTTTCATTTATCTGTTATTTTTTTGTTATCTTTCCCTTCATATACCTCTATCACTTGTCACTTGTCAGTTTCAATTGCTTTATGTGATATTTGCTGCAGTTATGTGCTAGGTGCTGTATTTCTGCAGCTTTGCAGAGTGTTTAGGCTTGAAGAGCATCCCATTGTTCAAAGACCAGTTGATCCCTCCCTATTTATGTATAAATTTACTGCTGGTAAGTTATGGGACCAATTTGACTCTGATTAGTTATTTGTATGTTATCTAACCGTTGATAGCAATTTCATGAATATTGTCTATTGTATAGGAATCTTTTCTAACATGCTGCATCATATATTTATAAATGTTGAATTGAAGAATTTATGATACTGGTTAGGAGCAAGGGACAATATCTTATTCTGTTGTTTTATTTTTATATACCTTTAACTTATATTTAAATAACGTAAACTTCCTAAATAGAGTTAGTAAGAAGTCTCTTTTATTTTTGTCTTAATGCCATCTCCTGAAAACAAATTTGTTCTTGATCTCACTGATGATCTTGCCCCATTAACTAGATATCCTCTTCTTGCATATTTGTTATTTCTTCAACCTTTGCTCTTAGATCTAATGGTGTATATGTAAAATATTTATGATATTCAAGTATTTGGTGTAGCTTTTTGTCCACATTTTGAAAGGTTAAACTTGCCTATGTTTTCTAGAGTGAAAACCTTGTCTTTTGTTATGTTCTTCTTTCAAATGTGTATCATATGACATATTCTGAAATTAAGCAAATATATTAAATACTTCATGTTTTTTAGGTTTACTTGGAAAAAAGAATGCAAAGGTTTCTGAAGTTGCTATCCGCATTATAACTAAAATGAAACGAGATTGGATGCAGGTGACATAATCTTCTTTCTGCATATAGAATGAAAGATGATACCTTTATATAATTTCATGGACAGCCTTAACTGTTATTTTCAATAAAGCTGAATCCTTATACTTCTGTATTTCAGACAGGAAGAAAGCCTAGTGGGATATGTGGTGCGGCACTATACATTGCAGCAAAAGGAGAAGGGTTCAAGTGTTCTAAGTCAGACATTGTAAGTCAAACATAAGCTCTTTTTTTTTTCTTTTTTTTTATAATTTTTTTTTTCATCATTCTTCTCTGTTTCATTTGATGATTCAAAGGGTTAGATGCATGGTGTTTGGGTTAGCACTGGTTTAGAGAAATGTAGTCCTGAAAACCAAGTCATAATTTTATTGTTAGCTTTGCTCAGCTCATTTCGCTCCAAATTTCGCACTCCCAAAACAATGGAATTTGGTGCTCTATTTACATTTACAGCCCATGCCTAATCTATGAAACAATTAGCACACAGTATCCTTTGTAGAAAGAAAAAGTATTCAAATTAAGAATCACTGGAAACCTTATCATCCATTGTACATATTTTATTATTTTTATTTCCATGGTTATATTTTTCATTTTAAATATTTTTGTTTTGATATATTTCCATTCCTATACTGGTGTTGTCCCTGGATGTCAGGGCAGCAAATCAACTTATACAATAACAAGAATGTTATTGAGCTCATTCTTTGTAGTACTGTGTTTGGTGGTATGCTCTAGGATATGGGCTTTAGATATTTGGATAAGTATGGTTGGCACAGGTCACAGGTTTCCTTAAAGCACCTTATGTTATACTTGCTAATATGGCGTTTTCAATTTTATTTTGAGATTATGTTTGTGCTTGCATTGAGTTAATATATGGGGTAATGGAGTCATTATGGGAGTGCGCGATACAAACAGTGGGAGGGGAAATAATAGGATTGATTTGGGAAGAACATTATCACGCTTTCATTAATTATTACTTCAAGTTCCATTCTTTGAACTCCTAATTGATTTTGATAGTTACACTACTTTTGCTGTTAATTGAAACAGACAAGAATTGTTCATATTTGTGATGCAACCTTGACAAAGAGATTGGTTGAATTTGAGAGTACAGATTCTGCAAGTTTAACGGTATGTTCTTTTCGTAGCCCAAAATGACGTAGTGAATTCACAATAATTAAGAGCACAGTTTTGTTACTACAATGGCGTCATATGTGCATTGATTCTTTGAATTTCTATTATCATGATTTCCTTTGTATTTTTATCCCTCTAGAATGAGTGCAAAATTTCCGAAGACTAAAGTTATTTGATTGCTGAAACTCGGCCAAATAGTAATATAAAATGTGCTTAATTCAAAATTGAATCTAATAGAACTTTTGTATCCCTTGAAATTTTATTGATTCAGTATTTCTATCAAAATAGGATTCAGTTTAACAGGTCTTGTGCAAAAATTTGGTGTTCAATACATTAGTTTGCTTAGGAGTCGAAACATCTTACTCCGATGTTAAGTTTGGACTGATTTTGACCTTTTCTTCTGTAATTGTTTGATTTTGTCCTTTTTGGTATTTGACTATTTCGTTAGTAGATTGTAAACAAAGAATATAAATTTGTTGACTGGTATACCACTCAAAATACAAGAATTTTTATGTTTCCTACTTATCAGAGTTCAGAAAAGCTATCACAGTTTGCTTGAGAAATTCCTACTTTTTTGTCTTTGATCTTCTTTGCTGTCATTCTTTCTGTACTTCTAGATTGAGGAGTTGAACAACGAGGCAAAGGAATATAAAGAATACATGCCAACCCAAAAATCAGATATTGGGTTGAAGGAATCTGGCAAAGAAGATTTGCTCTGTATGCATAAGGATGACAACCAAGGCCAACATCCTTTTGCATTAGGACTTTGTAAGATTTGTTATGATGATGTGAGTCCTGCTACTTTCCATATTTCATTCCACGTTAGTAATTATACTTTTAATATGTGGTTATGGTTTAGCTGGTTGGTCCAGTTCATGGAACTTTCAGGAGGACTTGAGGGAGGGACAGATCCTCCAGCTTTCCAGCGTGCTGAGAGGGAGAGAATGGCAAAAGCTTCTGCCAAGGAGGATGCTAATCACTCAAATGTAGTTATCTCACCCGACCATATCTTAAATAACAGTATATGTATATACGTACCATTATTATTATCTACTTGCTATATTGATGAATTCACTCTATGGTTTTGGATATGAATTACAAAGGAAACTCTTTTAATTTATTATTAGGGAAAACAGATGCTTATTGGATATGAATGCAAAAAAACTCGGTTAATTTAAGTGCGAGGATATGGCTTTAAGGGCTTAACATTTGATTTTATGATGGTCCTGCCATATTTGATTAATTGATTATGATGTGCTTATTCTTTTTCTAGCTTGAGAAAGAGTCGGACAATCTGTTCAAGAGTGGAACCGAAAGATCTTCCTGCCGAGAGCCTTTTCGTTCTGGTAACTTATATATTATTCTGCAAATTATCTCACCTTGAACAGCAGATCTATAACCTTGTCTTTTCACTTGGCTAATATTGTAGGGGCTGCTCCAGATCACATGGATGTTAATAAAGGTGATTACCATAATCCACATGACGATGTCGGTAATACAGCTTGTGATGAATCAGAAACCCTTTCAGATATAGATGATCTTGAGGTGCTTGATCATTCTCCACAATTTTTTTCTCTTCACAGTCCACTTATTGCGCCAACTGTTTTGACTTTGTATGTTTTATACAACTAAAAGAAAAGGAAAAAAAGTTCAAAGAAAGTTAATCCTCTGTCTGATGTCATAAAACTATGTAATGTTCTAATTTTGTTGCTTTTAACTGTTTCAATTTTTTTATCTGATTTTATTCACAATTAAAAAAATGAAGAAACAAACAAATTTACTGTTATTGGGATACTGTTGAGAGTCTCAGAACTGCATTTTCGACCTTTCCATTCGCTTTCTTTGTCTGGTTTCAAATTCGAATTGTATCTTTAACTTTCAAAATTCTTAGACCTTATCTTAATCTCTTCGCTCTAAACTGTTTGTTTTCATTTTACTTGATTCCAGTTATATTGAAGTGTCTCCAACCGTTAACACTTAAAAAAGCTTCAGTATGCTGGTTTCTTGATCAATTGGAACTAAATACTGTATATTTTATTGCCTTACTATTAGACGAGTAAGGTAAACACATGAATATAGAGTGAAAATGATGACTGTTCGCCGAACAGTTGGTAATGGTTTTACGGTATTAGTTATGAATGTCAATATCTTGTAGGAGATAAAGAAAATAGATGACAAAGATAGGTTGATGTCACATCCACAACTGCTTGAGTTTCTATACATGTATTTGTTACATGATGTACTCAATTTTCTACTGACTGGCCTATTACTCTCATTCTCATATTTATGCTAATTGCCAAATTATGTCCTCCATCTTGATTTCTGTAAGTACACTTTTGGATCATTATTCTGAACATGATTTGCAGGTCGATGGATACCTTCACAATGAGGAAGAAAAGCATTTCAAAAAGATAATTTGGGAAAGTATGAATCGGGAGTATCTTGAGGTGATTTGCTAATCAACATTTCATTAATCTTACCTCTAGGAATTTATTTCATGGCTGGAATAGTCTTAAAACACGAGAAACATAATAAGTTATATGAAACATTTCCGGGTGAGAAACATACACATGATTGGAAGAGCTTCTATCTTATTTATTAATTCATTTGTGGTCATTTTGAGATATTTTAAACTATGATGTGCTTTCATGTATTGTGTTGTCAGACTACATCCTAGAAGGAAGAGCTGTTGTACTAATAATTGGTTTTGCCTCAATGCTGAGGACTTCTGGTACATTTTCATTGTTTACATACTATACGACATTAAAATATAGTTTCTGTGAATTTTTACAGGAGCAAGCAGCAAAGCAAGCAGCTGCAGCAGCTGCTAAGGAATCTTATGAGGCCAATTTCCAGAATTGTTCAGAGGACATGCTAGCTGCACAGGAGCTTGCTTCAGCTGCTGCGGCAGCTGTAGCGAAGTCTAGAAAGGTATATTCAATTCATATCTCTGTGTGAGCATATTAAATTTCTAATATTTGCTCCATCTTTTTGTCGAATAAAAGATTTTATATATCATCAGTAGACTGATACTTTTTACTCTATTTTCTCCTGTAAGACAACTTTAGGCTTTTTGCATGGTATTTTTACCTCTTGATTTCTTTCTGTCCTTGTTGAAAGTTCATTCAGCATTTTTTTTTTTTTGGTTTTAAATTGCTGACAATATGATTAGGTGACTTTGAAGTCTAAATTCTGTTATTCGCTAAATGTTGCACATTGTGTTTTTATTCCAGACTGTTAGGATATGAATCGACGTCTTGCTTGGAATAGCATATGTTAAACGGACCTGACCATATAAACATCTCATACATTTATTGAGCAGTTTATTTATTTATTTTGCTTATTAATGACCTCCTATGAATGTGATTCTGTCTATCTAATGAAATGTGTCTATATTCCTTTCAGGAGAGGCAACAGAAGCGAGCTGCAGAAGCAAAAAGTATTGGTCCTGCTCAAACTGCAGCTGAAGCTACCCGCCAAATGCTAGCTAGAAAGGTACACTGGTCAAAATACAAATTTTCAATTTTAGTAAGGACGATAAACTTGAAATCTTTAATGTTTGTATATGCATTATCCTTCATCTCCATATTTATCAAAAGCTTCACTTTTATATTCCTTATTGTGCAGATTAGCCATCTTCTTTCTTTCTCTCTCTAAAAATTTACGTTTCTAATTGTGATAATTATATTTCTTAATTCATAATCTCGCTCTTCCTCTTTTTCTTATTTAATAATTCCTATTTTTATGTCAAACATAAAGCAAACCATAATTAAATAGTTATACAACGACACCACAAAGCCATTTCCTGAACAATGTTGGAGTCGGCTACATGAATCTGTCAGCAAACTCTTTGGAATCTTTTTTTCGTATTCTGTTTCTCGACTCTATCCTATTTGATGCCATCTCCTTTGTTAAAGCCAAGAGCTATCACGTCTTGGCTCACTACTTTCCATGTTAACTTGGGGGTAGGGGTAGACCTAAGTTAACATGGAAATGACTTTGTTGTTGTATGAGCATCAGATCCCATAGGGGTGTCTCTGCTTTGATTAATGTGTTTATATAATTATTTATTTATGGTTTGCTTTATGTTTGGAATTATAAAAATCTAATATAAACAACCAAGTAACCAACAACCATTGGGGCAAGCGGTTTAAGGTGCTTGATGGTCTCAGGTGCTTGGTGGTCTCAGGTTGTATGTTTTATGTAAAATTAGTTTGATAGATTGGTATCTTTTTCTTATTTGGCAGAGGATGAGCTCAAGAATCAATTTTGATAAATTGGACAATCTCTTCAATGAACCTGTATGTTCCCAATCTTTTAGCCTTCTTATTTTTTAAGTTCTCTACTTTCTTGTCTGAAATTATATGCCTTGTTGTATGTGACCTTCATTAATTCATTACAGTTATAATACTGAAATAAAATGTTTAGAGGTTGTTTTATCATCCTTGACCAGTGTATTCATTAATTAAGGGATAGGATAACTGAATATTTGACTTTGATATATGTTGATGACAAACTTAACTATGTTGGGAGCATCTTGAATTTGGGTACACCCATCCGTCTAGGAAGCGCGTAATGTTTGCAATGATCATATTTTGTTGTGTTTTATTGTTGTTTTTTCTATCAGGTACCTTCAGAGACCACAAAGAAGAAACGAATTGGATCAAATTCTGATGATGATGATAAGATACCACTTGTCGACAAGGAGCTTATGTCAAAGGATCTAGACAAGGAAACTGCAGATGAGAGTGACAGAGACCCTGGTGAAGCTTTTGACAATGACTTGTATAATGATGAAGTGGATGAACCGTACTATTACGATGAAGACTATTATGAAGTATACTGATTAATACAGAAAACCATTTGTTTCTTCAAACATTGAGTCATTGTGGAAGTGGCAGGAAGGAAGGTTTTTGGAAGATGTTGAAAGTGACTCAATATCAGCTGGAGATAGTGGTTGCACTCCTTGTGGGGACTCCACCTCCTTGTTATAGAAAAATTAATCTATTCTTATGTACTCTTGTATCTCTGTTGTTTAGTGTTCAATTGATAATAAGTTGTAACTTGTAAGGTGTGTTCTGTAACTATATATAGGGAATTGTTATGTTGTATGGAGTAGTAGCTAATGTATTGTTGATCCAATACACTACTAAATAGTTGTCATGTTTCTTTACTTGCATATATTTCATGAAATGTAAACATTTATTTTGGTGGTGAAAAGTTGAGCTACACAGCATGAGTAGTTTTTTTTAACACAAAAGTCTCACCCAATTCGATTCAATGAGAGTTGAATCAAACAACCTCTCACAAGATGTGTGTTTTGACTATTGCATCATTTCTTAAGGAATGGATATAACATTTGCAACCACTTGATTAGAGTTACTCTGGATTGTTGAGTTATAGACCGCAAAAATTTCAAGTATCTTTTATTTGGTCATCTACACCTTCGAAATACTAGACGTGGTAGAAAAAAATGAAGTAGGGAGAGGATTGATGTATGTCCAATGTATGTATTTTACATGAGTTTTCTTACAAAATACTACTAATTATTAGTGACTATTCTGACTATTCATACGCTCGAGATAGATATAAACTTTTGTAGGCCTAAAAAATTAGGCAAAACTAGAGGCAAGTCACGTGTATGCTTTCTTTTAGTTTTCTAACAAATTCTTTAAAATAATTAAAAGTAAAAATCTACAGAGCTTTTTTGTATGAATTTAATTTGGTCTTAATTTTTTTTTATAAACCTAAATGATTATAAACTTTTGAATACTGATTTTTAATGGACATTGATGTCATATGTTGTCACATTCTTTGTTATGTACTTTGACGTGAAATTTGAATATAGCAAATAATTATTTCTATAACATGAAGATTCGATTAGTATTTCGATTATGTAAAATATAAGGGACAAAAAAAGAAGAAGAACAGAATTAAAATATTAGTAGCGTAGCATGGGCCTGTGTCGAGCCCATGGTGTTGGGCTTTGAATAAATCTCATGGAGGTGGGTATGTAGTTTTGTTTTGTTGCTCTCGACACGACAGAGACACAATAGTGAGTAGTCAAGAGTGAGAGCGCAAAAATGGGAAGCAGAGATTTGGTTGAAGGAGAAGAAGCAGTTGGTGCAGACTCAGAGACAATGGGAAGCATCAAAGTAATCGAAGCGAGAGTTGAAGGCGAAGAAGCAATTCCTGCACTCGCCGACCCAACGGGAAGCATTGAAATCAAAGTAGATGACGAAGACGAAGACGAAGACGACGACGACGGACCGCCGCCTGGGTGGCAGCCCTTTGTTCGTTCGTCGCCACCGCCTACTGGTAAGTATCCGTATCTCCTCTTCAATGCTTTATGGGATTGCTTTCACGAATTTTAGTTCTGTGAAACGCGCAACAGTTATTGCTTTACTGGCTTGGCCTTTCAACTCCATTTGTTAGGATTGTAGTTAACTGCAGATGCTACATCTATATGTTATTTGTAATTTGGGTTTGCTTTATTATATGTTGGATTCTCTTTCATGTCAACATTGCTGATCGCTTTGATTCTTGTCTAGTTAGGTAATGGACTAGTTAAGTGAATAATAATAATAATAATGATCAATATTGTGGATCTTTTGGAACCTAATATACTAGCTTTATTGAGTTCGGTGGTACGGGGAAAAATGCAATGCTAATTAGGTTTCACAAGCATGAATGTTGTAGAATCTAAGGATCCATCAATTTAGTACAGTGAAAGTAGTGTCAATTAAGAATCTTGTGGAGTGCCCAATGAATGCAAAAATGTCAAGGTTTTGCTCCCATTTTGTGCTTGCTTTTCTTGT
>JAYMTE010002200.1:0-11624 GCA_036897545.1 Pelargonium fulgidum
TCGAATTTGTTGGGGAAAACCACTGTGGACGAGCAAGATAGTTCTGATATCGAAATGGATGCTGGATTTTGGCATGATGTTATGGATTTGTATTTCGTCCGCAGTAAGGAGTCCCGGGGACGCCAGGATGATGATCTCGTGTTTTTTGTTAGGAAATTGGTATGGCATTTCCTGGTTTTGCCTGTAAATGTTGGTTATCACTGGTGGTTTTTACTAATTTGAATTGACATTTTGCTGTTATTGGTTGATTCTGCTGCTTCAGAGTTTGCAAGGATACAGTTTTAAGGATAACGGGGAAGATGCCGCTCCTTACTTTGTTCGCAGGTGGGCACCTAAGGTAAAAGGAAGTTTTGAAAGTTGCCCTATATGATCTGTGTTGTTGAATTGAGTTCATGTTTGATGGATCATGACTAAAGTTTCACTTTGTTTAGTTCTTGGGCGTGGGTAAAAGAAAACTAATTATTCTTGCATGTCAAAGTATGTTTGTCACTGTCATTAGGTCAACAATGATATTGATATAAGTATGAATTAACTGCTCAGTTTGAGGGACCTTTTTGAAGAATTAATTCATGGGACTCTTAAGATGTATAAGGATTAAAACCATATATTACTCAAATTTGTGACTGTTTAATTTATCCATTCCGAGGATTATATAAGCATGTCAATGTGTATGTCTGTACAATGCGTCCTTCCAAATAGTGTAGGAGTTGATAACGTCATGATGTGCTAATGCTATGGTTCCTACTGCTGACACTAAGTTTCTTATATACTTTTGTAAAACAGATGGAAAAGCTAGTCGGCGAGAATTTCACAGAGGTGGATTGGAGGCGCACATTTTACTTAAACATGATTGCTCACACTACATTCTCTGTAACAGTCGCAATTTGCAGGTTAGTTGTCCATTTCTGTATTTGTCCATGATTTCATTGTTATCCACATTGTAAAGCCAGCCTTTGGCATTGGACATGTATGTTTGTACCTTCTTGATTCCACTAGTTAGTATTGTTCTAAGCATCTTTAGGCTGTCTTCATTCATTCTTAGTTATCCTTACAATAGTTTTGGAAAAATATTTTAATTTATGTAATAGCATATCCTTTGGATTTTCCATTTAGGCCGTGAGTGGCAACAGTTCGTTCTGCTTACTTTTATCTATGGCTATGCCTAAACCCAGACCTCAAGTAGAACTGGTTTGAGTTTTTCAGTTTAGGTTTTCTCTTTCCTCTTCAATCAGGGAAGATCCAGTGTGAAACCCAAGTGAAGAGAAGTAGTTTGGAGAAGGGACGGTTAACCTTATTGTCTAACCCAAAATTGCCTTAGTGATTAAAGAGAAAAATACTGACCAGGTTATTTCAAAATAGTAAGAGAAATGAATAATTCAATTTTCTTTTTAATTTTCCTTTTCTATGGATTAACTTTTATAAGAGAAAGGAAATGGCACTGCAAATTTCATATAAATCCTCCTTTATTGAGCTTTAGGTATTTTTATGGTAGAAGATATCATAGTCATGCTCAGTTACTTTTTGATGATTGAAAAGTATTATAATTTGAAATTCATATTCTGCATGAAGGGTGTTAAATATGCATCTAGGATTTGTTTAAAAGGATGGAGTACAATACGTAGCCATTGAACTCTTGCGAATCATTTTCCAAAGTTGACTGTTTATTTGTGATTATTTTTATAATTGTTATTAATCTTGCTTTCTCTCAGTAATCAGGACCTACGGAATCACCAAGCTGGGCAAAATACACCATTATCCCCTATTTACAAGGTATCTGCAAATTCAAAGTGGCATAACTTTTATGTCTGTTGTAACTTTTTGAGTATATGTCTGCAAGGCTATTATTTATTCTCTATTCCAGTATCTGGTTTAAATCATTTGGATGCAAACTTCTTCACTGTGCATACACACTTATAAGCTTGAATATGCTATTCAGTAGGAAAAATCAATCTGATGCTGCTGATAATTATTTGATGCTAAAACTACGATGGTCCACAAATCTTTCATACACTAGCATTCTGACTCGTGTATGCATCTGAATTTGTTTGTATTATCACTGAACCATAGATTGTAAAAGAGTGATTGGAAGAAAGCTCTCGGTCTGTTTGTGAAGAAGGGATTTTTTGTATGCAATACACATATTTACAGAAAGTTTTGTTTAAAGCATTACTCTTTGAATTGCTCATAAGGGCCAAAGATCATGTCCATCTCTTGGACCATATAGTCTTTATTTATGCCTCCTGAATGTTAATTTGTTTGTTAGGGATAACATTTGCACCTGGCCCTGGCAGGGAACCGCAATCCCTCGCCCCGATGGAGACAAGGATTTTGGGGAATAGGGTGGGGATGGGGGGAAGTTTTTCTCCGTTCTCTAAACGGTGGCAAGGAGACCATTTTCCTCCTGCCCCTGATTTCTCTGCCCCCAATTTTATTTGTATATATTTTAAATTTAACAGTGTATTATCTGTATTAATGTATAGATATTTTTTATAATAATCCTAATGTTTCTAAATATATTTAGCGTTTGTAGAGACTCTATGAATCAATATGTATTATACTCTTTTACTTGAATAACTCTCTTTTTTGAATTATTGATAATTTCTTGTGTTAATACGTACGAAATAAATTTTTATTCATTATTAGTTATAATTATGTTTCCATGGACTTGCACTACACATTGTCTCTTCTTATTGGGCAATATGTTAAAAAAAAGTTGAATTATAATTTTAAAATTATTTCAAATATATTGAAATATGAAAATAACGGGCCTCATGGGGAACAGGGACCAAATGGGGATGGGAAAGGGGGCGGGGAATGTGAAGCCCGCCCCATCCCCCTCATTTCCATTGATAGTGTTTGTAAGTGACTAGAGAACAACATGTACCCATGAATATTCCAAAACTTAGTTGTTCGTTTGCTTTCTTAGACCAACATGAGACCAATTGTGAGATCAAAGCTGTTAATAGGCTCTTTCTTAGTTGAATATGCTTCCAGACTGTGAGCATGTTATTTTGACTTCTTGGTGCTGCTATAAATCTATTTTGTTGTATTTACTGTGGTTTTATAGGTTGTGAAGACAGTTTATGCATCTCCTAGTCGAATCAATTTTCATTTGGATTCAAAGAAGGTGAGTTCACCATTTCCAGAGATATATGAGCTCCTAGTGTCCAGCTCTATCTTCTTCATCTAACTCTGTTTTTGACACGTACTAAGGAAGTGGAGACAACTCCTGCTTATCCAGATATTTGTTTCGCGGTTGATGACTTTGACTCCACCTTTGATGCTGTGGTAATATGCTCTTTTAAATTAAATACTAATATGATACATGTGCATCATTGTTATGCATGCTCGTTCAACATTGTTATTGAATCTAGGCTCAAATGGTGAATTGTTAGAGCTATTTTTTTAATTGTGAACTGTATCCAATTGTGAATTGTATGATTTTTTTTAATGAGTTGCATATAATTAGTTTGATGTTTGTCATAGTTTCACATTATATGTAGGGGAAATTGAATTTAACTATACTGCACTATGACCCATTTGCACATTGCTCCCCTGTATTTCAAAATGCAACAACTATTTATCCAAACTTTCAATAGTTTGCATCATTAGTTAAATTTAACGAAAATAATACACTTATTAATAGAGTTTGACTTTCACCATTATATTTAGCTCATTCATTTCAACACTCCCTCCTCATTTTTTTTTTCCTTATCGATGGGCTTGACTCATGCACAATCGGGGGCCTCATAAATCGACACCCCCTTCATCTGTAAGTATTTTTCTTCCACACAAGCAAGTTCATATGCAAGCAGGTCGGAGATCATAGGAGGAGGCAACAAAAATAGTCCACTTTTGGGTCAAGGCCTGGATCATAACCTGCTCTAATACCAAGTTGAAATATAAGAGAGACTATATTAATCATCTTAATATGAGTACATAGGAGAGCCTATTATAGGCTTGATAGTTTGATTATCAATGATAACTTATAAGTAAAGTGAATAACTAAAAGATTAAAATAGAGGCAATCATTCTCTAACACTTTAGTTTTTCCTATCTACCATTTCTGGCGTAAATTGGTGAAATCTTACAACGTCAGATTTTTTTATTTATAAAGAGGTTGTTGCTAGACTTGTGAAATCTTACAACTTTTGATATTTTTTTAAGAATTCAAAACCAAAATTTAAAATATCTCTATTTCTAGAGTCTAGTACGAATCTATTTCTTAAAACAAGGAAATATTGGGCTTGAATTGCTAATCTCATCATGGGTAACAGGTAACTTCATTTTTCATATGGGTTAACATACAGTATCCCTAACAAAATTAATTTTTATATGTGAACTACGATTTAGTGCATGGTATCTCCAACTAGTGGCTCACCCTCTTACTCAAATTGTTAGTTGGTTGAACCAAAGTAGTCGAGGGATGAAAAAAAAAAGTCTGAGGGTTGAATTCTTAGTAAATGGTATTCCTAGAGCGATGCACACATTTAATCCTAGTTTTTTTTTTCCTACTTGTTGAATAATACTAGCATGGGATGCATTCAATTTACTAGTTGGACAACATCATGGATTGTTTACTTTCTTTCTTTATTATTGGAAGTTGGTCAAACATGTTTTTATGATGTTGAGGAACTTTTTAAATGTTAATGTAACCTCCATGTTTCTTACAATTCTCGAGCTTAGTTATCATATTCATAGGGTTTCTTAATATTTATTAGCTTGAAAGGTGTTGCTATATGGTTATCTTTCACTTGATGATTTTGGTTACTTTACTTCCTCTTTATTTTCATGGCTTGCTGAGAAAAATATAGAATACTTCTCCTTTATAGCTAGCTTGTAATGATGCGCTTGTATTTCGCACAGGTATTGTCTGAAACAGACCATTGCTATTGTGTAATTCTTAATGCACATGATGGGGCAGCATTTCCTAGTGAAAAGGCACCGCAAGATTGTAGTACTAGTAATACCTCCTCTTTGACAATTGATACTAGTTCTGGAAGTACAAGCAATACTAAGGTTGGGTCAATTGTGTTTCACAAATGAAAATGATTAGTTTTCCTCTGTGATTTGCAGGTGTTTCTAAATACACTCAATTGTAGCATTGTACCTCTCTTAACTCTGATACTCTTGTTGCACTGTATAAATTTGACAGTAGTCATAGTACAATGCATGCTTAACATACATACATATCGGCAATGTTATAATATTAATATTTCTCAAGGTTTGTTTCATTTTGTTGATGTTTTTAAATTTAATTCTTTTTCTTCTCCGCTATTTGGGTGAAGCGCCCTGGATCAGGTTGGTGAGACTTCTTTTTTTTCTTTTTTAGTTTGGTAATACTTTCTTACATCATAAAATCCCATTATTTGAGCACCGAAATGGTTTTTGTATAATTTTAAAACAAGACAATACACAACAAATAGGCAATATGCATGTATATTTTTAAAACAAGACAATACACAACAAATAGGCGATATGCATGCATATGAGGCCATCATAAATGGGAGAATCCTATATATTTTATGTGTATAGCTGAGTAAAGCATTGAATTCATACCTCCAGTGGCTATTATGAATATCATGAATAATGATATTGAATAATGCTGAAGATATATTTGGTGTCTACTCATTTTTTTTTTGTCTTTTGGTCATGAATGATATATTCAGATTGCAATGCTTATTTTCTGGTGGCTATGATTGCAGATCACTCTTTTTTCAGGATTTGTCAGCTATCAAATGGTTCGAGAAGCATATGATGGTATAACTGCTGTAAATTATTTAACATGACAGTATCTGTCTTTTCTATAATCCGAAAGGCTAAATCTATGGAGGTTACTTCCAGTTGTAAAGCTGGAAAGTTTGCATGCTCTTTAGTTTAAGATGTAAACTTCCCAAGTTTGAAGAGCAGTAAATGTTGCCATGGTTATTTTAAATTATAAAAGAAAATGCCTGTGCTTTGTTTTGTCCATTATCTTCTAAAACTTACATGATATAATGAGAGAATGATTACCATGCTGACCTTATAAATGCTTTCTTATATTAAATCCAGTGTTTATATTTAAGGCTTGGAAAATGGACTGATGTCGGGCTGTTCACTTTTGCTCTGTCAAATGTTGGCAGTGGCTGTTGTGCACTATTGGTAGTCTTTTTCAAGAGGAAGGTTGGGACTAAACATTGACTATGGTGTTTAAGAATTATGCTCATTGTAGAATATCTTGACCCTCCAAGCTTGTTTACTGACATATTATCACCATCTTATGTTGTTATTAGCAGAGCATTATGCTTGAAACATGTTGCGAAAAGATGCATTAGTCTTGGGCAGCCTATTTCCGTCAATGATTTCATTTCATTCATGATAACTCATTGTTACGTAATTGCATATTTGAGTGCTGGGAGAATTTCTGGACAAAGCGACAATTTTGTGACTTTACAGCTAGATCTTTGTACAAACTAAAACTTGGTAACTGGCTGTAAATTCTGTTATGATTCTTAATAGTATTTGACTAGGTGCTAATAAGATGCATAGTGTTTGAGATATTCAAAATCAGATTTGAATGAATTTCCTATTTGAGTGAATTGCTATGTCAGGAGTTAATAAAAAAATTCTATACTCAATTTGTTTTCATATCTCTCTTATATTGCAGCTGGCAAGTCTCGATTTGGGAGCCTTCTTGCTCTTGGTCAGTCCCCTGGCAAAACGGATAGACTTTACATGAAAGGTCCTGGAGGACGTGGTGAAGTTGAAGTAGCTGTTTCTGGTGTTGCAGGTAGAGGCTTTCTTCTTGATCTTGCGATTCTTTTTATGTCTTGTGTGGGAGAACAAGTTAAAAAAAATATTCTATCTGCTCTACTGTAACCGTCCAATCAGAGAGTCCAGGCTGTCATCAGATTTCCACAATCATTGAGTAATGAAGAAACTAGGATTACCAAACTGGTATCCATTTGCACGAAGAGACTTTTAAAATGTATCATAAATACTTTATACCACCATAGAAAAAGTATCTTATTTCTACGCTACTGATGGGTTTTCCGAGTTAGGTGTTACAGTTTTTAAATATTGATGCTTTGAAGCCAAAGGTAAATGTAAAGAATGTGACAGATGCTGAATCTGGATGTTACTGTATCAGATCAAAGTCAGGTGGATTTGGGTCCCTTTTCACCAGTTGCATCAAATAAGGGATTTGGCATTGGTTCAATTGTTCGCAAAGCAGCATCAGTTGCTTCTGTGGCAGCAAAGCATGCTTATGCAGCGGCCTCTGCTACTACAAGCTCTGATGAAGAGATGTTGCCTCTCAAGTGCTGCTTAATGTCCGTATCTCTGCCCTGGGAGCACATTGCATATGATCTTTTATTTAAGGTAAAGATTCTGTGGTGAAATAATGTGTTTTGGATCTCGGTAATCTGCAGTTTAACTTTTGATCCTATTTCATAGGAACTCTACTTTGATATCAAGGATATAAGAAACTGAAATGCATCATATCTTTTTTGTTCTTTTCTTGTGAGACGATGCCTAAGAAAACTGATATTTATGCGTATTTCGCCAATTCAGGGAAGCCCTCCAGTAAACTTGTAGGCATCTTGTGTTGCCCAGAGTCAGGAAGTGCAAAACAAATACTGGAGTTCCTGTCTGCAGGAGAAAAGCATTGGAGAGTAGAATTGCGCACGCGACATATAATTGCCACCTCCCAGAACACGAATAGAGTTGTGTATATAGGAAGCTCTCCATTGTCTGTGTTACGAATGTTGTAAATTATTGAGTTGAATATATTTACGTCGTTTCCTAGTTACCTGGGTTAAACACGGCTATGTTGTTTACTGGTGCATGCACGGGAACATAAACATGTCTTGTTGCCTAGCTTTCTCCATATGGGCTATAATGCAATGAGTGCATTGAGCTTGTCTGCAAGTGCATGTAAAGGAGGAACATAACATTTGTTCATTGTTTCTTTTGCTTTTGTAGCTTTAAAGCACACTTGTTAAGGGTATGATCTTTAGTTTGACATACCATGTTCTATTTATTTAAGCTTTAGAAAGTGGTGGATGGGTCTGAACTCAAAGCCCTAGACTAGACACATGCTGCACTATGCAGACTAGCCTAGTATTATGGTCAAAGATTGCATATCGGTTATACCTATTTATGACCAATTGTAGGCCTGTCGTGTACCTAAATAAGATATTTTAGTGGTGTTTACAGTCCAAAGTAAAGGATCCTAACAGGCCCAAGTTCCAATTGAAACGGATCTACCAACTGAGACTAAAACACGGGCATTAGACACGAGACTAAGTTTAACCAACAAAAAACGGTGTCATTGTAAAAGCAAAAACCGCGAGATAAAGTTCATTACTAAACGCTTGTTTTGTAACCCCAAGTTTGTTGTGCCAACCTGGCCCAAGATCAGACCTGCGAACCAATAGTCGGACTTGGGACAAGAAAGCACTCTCCTATAGAGAGCAACGATATCTCATTTAATAGGTAAGGTACATATTTGAACACTACTGACTTGAGCGTCAGAGGGGTCTTCTTGAAAGGACAACTAATTTTGTAGGATAAGAAGGGAGTTTAACTTTGAGCTCTACTGCAAGACGGTTAGCAGGACTGAAGAGCAACATTTGGTGAACCCGACGTGAACCGCAAATCCTCCAAGGATGTCCGGAGGCGAAGAACGAGAGCAAGTCCCCCCAACACTGACCAAAACGCCCAACCCGAACAAGACCCCAGACCAAACAGTCATATTTGGCGCATCCTGTAAGAAACACCCCTTCGATATGAATATATGATGGTGTGAACACTGAACAACTATTACATATTTCTACGTTAATTACATATATTGGATGTCACCATAACTTATCGTATACATAATGCTAGTTATTAATACATAAATAAATAATGTCATATAAAACAATTGTCATTTATTTAATTTGAGACAAAAAGAATATTGATTTTGAGAACATTAAGCAACTTATGGGGTAAGCAAGCATGGAGATGGGAGCTCCTCTTTGCTGCATAAAATTCAAAAGGTCCACCTCCTTTTTTGCCACCATGTTCATGTTTCTACAACAACCTACCTACCTGCTGGCTGCTGTCTCTTAGCTATTATGGAATCAAACCAATCCAATCCCAACCTCAACTCCAAAAATGTTTTTGATTCACAGGTGATCTGATGGATAAGCCATTTAAATTATGATTTTACCAAAGGCAAGGAATAGAACAGAGAAAAACAAAAATAGATAGTTGTTGCAGTAATCTCTGAAAGCAAAGCTAATGAAATATTTTGGGGAACAAAAAGGTTAAAAAATAGGTATATATATATCTAAATAAATGTATGTTTATATTTGGTGTATATTTTTTTAGGTTAAAGAGAAAACAATTTTATTGCATGAAATCATTCTACAAAAGAGTTACAATCACTAAAAAAAACTCGAAGATCAATTCAACGATCAGAGTCTAACATAAAAATTGTAGACTGAGCAAACGCTTGAGTCACAAAACCGTAGACTCACTAACAAAAAAAAAAAAAAAAAAAACTACGTACCCGAGATGAGTCGGATGTCTCTGAAAGCCAAAAAAATGACATAGAAAGCCTCCCTTTCGATCTAAATCAAGTGAGTCACTTTTCCGACTCGAACTTCACAGTAACGTTAACAATCACCTCCGACCGTAGACATCCACCACCACACAACACTCCGCACAAAACCACTAAAAAACTTAAACTTGCCCTCAAGACAAGAACTGATCACCTTCCTGATGAAAAAACCCGTTTTTCCTCAGAAGAATATGAGGTTATTCAATAAAAGAAGCTTGAATCACAACCGATAAAAAAGACCAGCGGTAGTTAAAGAAAATTTGTAAACGAAG
The DNA here is from genome assembly GCA_036897545.1 of Pelargonium fulgidum. Taxonomy (NCBI): domain Eukaryota; kingdom Viridiplantae; phylum Streptophyta; class Magnoliopsida; order Geraniales; family Geraniaceae; genus Pelargonium; species Pelargonium fulgidum. The sequence continues at coordinate 9,859 of JAYMTE010002200.1, forward strand.
AACTAGAAAAGGCGGTTAGGACTTCCTATATTTGGTGTATATTAAAGAATGCATTTCAGTATGAAACAAGCACATGAAAGCTACTACATTGTATTGAAAGACAAGGAAAATGAAAAAGAAAAAATAGGGTTCACTTTTATATACAAATTTAGAAACAGCCTAACGTGTACATGTTAGCCTCCACTACCATGCATATTGTGAATTTGCTTTATGTTTTTTCTTTCGTCTGAATAATTAAAAACAGGACCAAACTAAACTGTCTCATTAACATTACTAACTAAGAAACCTAATTAACCACCTCGAATATTCTCCCATTAGGTTTAGCTAGATAGCCATTACGTTTCTATGTAAATTAATATAGACTGTGATGGCGCCTTTCCTCTTAATTCTGACGGTGGATTCTCTTTGTCGTTTGGACTTGGTTGTGCTTGACATTTCTCCTCTGTCGGACTGGATTCGGCTTGATAGGATTATTCAAGCATTTTCAGCTTGGTACAACCAACACTTGCCCTCTGCCCTAGGTAGGCTACCAACTGGGCGGGTGTGAATGGTCGTCTTAATCTCCAAGTGAAATTGATGTTAGTTGTTTGTGCTCTTCAAGTTGCGGGGATGATTATTGTTCATTCAACTTTGATTATTCAGCTTGATTGGGAGAATTCTATTGCCTTCGATTTGATTATTCATAATGTTTTAACTACTGTGTCTCAATTTGGTTCCGTCAACCGAGTGGTCCACGAGTTAGTTATTAGATCATTCATTTCTTTGGTAGACTTATCTAGATGAGTTAGTATTCAAGCACCCTATTAAAATCGTTTTGAAATAGTAAATTATTAGCTTTTGATTTGCACTACATTTTAGTAATAGAGACTTCTTATTTAATTGATCATAGTTCTTTTAATCCAACAACCTTTATGGATATAGATCTCACTTGATTAAAACAAAAACTGATTGCTCAACAACGACGGGCGCTCCACAATAGGAGGGAATTGAAGAGAAATCAAAACAACGTCAGCCATGAAACACTCGTCAACCTGGGAGAGTTTGGTTTTTCCAGCAACAGAAAATGAGGTGTAAAGTTTTTGTGGTGTGATTAGATAGCGGAAAGATGAAATATTAGGCTTTGATAGTACCAAACCACTTATTAGGACACCATGTGTGCATGCATGCATATATATATGTTTTCTTATTTCTTTAATTAACACTACAACATCTTCATTTCATCCATTTGTCGTTTTTTTGTTTTTGGTTTATTCTTCGTGATTAAGCTAACCTAATCTCTCTCACTACTCATTCACAAACAAATCAAAGACCAGACCACCGACATGCCACCTCACACAATTTTAATGTTAAAAAATGTTGAAATATACTACTAAAAATATTAATGAAGACTAAACTATCTGGTTAAGTTTTTAAATAAGTTGATCCTCTAATCTAGTTCACCTGAGTCTTCTATATATCTTCTCATATCAAGCTATTTAGGGTTTTTATCTTCTTCTCTCTTGTCACCCGTAAAAAGGTTAAAATCGAGAGTGAGCTCATCTCTATCTCTTTTCGGTCCACTTGCAAAGCCATATAACATACTAAAACACGTTAGAATATAATATTAAAAATAATATTCAGACTACCAAATATGAATATTCATTAATTTGGACAAAGGTAGTTGGGCCCACCAACCTCCAAAATCTTTTGTTAGTGCAGTGCATGTGATGTCTCCATGCACAACTTTAGCGTATATAAATACCCATCTTCTCCTCTACGTTCCTTCC
>JAYMTE010002201.1:0-11622 GCA_036897545.1 Pelargonium fulgidum
TTTTTTTGATTTATTTAAAAATTATATTATGAACTAGTTTGGTTTGGTTTGGACTTATTTTTGTTGCACCCCTTCTTGATTCACGTGTAGGGTCCTTTGGAAGAATGTTAATGTGTTTCACGTCGAAAGAATGTGAAATATGTTATCACTTGATATGTATGTTGAGTCATGCATCTATAAACTTAAGTTCTTTGTTAGGAGTCAAGTTTAATATGAAAAAAATTAGTTCATATATTTTGTTTATAGAGCAAGAATCTGAAGTTTTTTTTTTCCTTTTTCTTATAGGTTAATCCACATATGAGGTTATGACATCTCATTAAAACGTTTTGAATTTAACGAGTTGCCCCGCTCCCACAAATTCACTTGAATTCGTAAAAGTGAATTTTAATATGACGACAATTATAATTTAACTTGATATAAGCCAAAATTAACTTAGACTTGGGTTTTTTTATTATCTTATTCATTAATGTATAGCAAAAAAAAAAGTGTGGGCATGACATGAAAATATGAAATGACATTTTAAATAATATAATATTAAAGGTTTTTCTTTAAAAAAAATTAATAATATAATATTAAAGGTAATTTAAGTTCATAAGTTTTATTTTGAAAAGTCACAGTTTTAATTAGAAAAGTTAATTACATATCTAAGCTTTGAATTTTGAGGTTTGTTTAGTTTTCAGCTTCAATTGAACTATTGTAGCTAACTTTCTATTAATTGTGATCACGTGAGACTGATTTAACAATTAATAATTATTTAATTACACGTGTTTTTGATGTGACAAGATAAAAATAAAATAGAATTGTTGTAGCTAGATTCATATATTGATATGTCTAAAATTTTACTATCATCGGCGTAGACATTATCACACATCAACATACTTAGCGGCCAATAGTCCCACTTGTTAGTTGATTATTAAGTCACATCAACACATTTAACAGTAAACTAATGGTCAAATGACATAATAACTAATTTCAGTTCACTTTGATATAATATGATAACTAAATTAATTTATTTTTAAATAAATAAATCAATATTTAGTTTATTAGTGATAGTACATGAATTATTTTTAAATTTAATCCTTATTTATTCTAGCATACGTAAGGGGTGAAAAAAAAAAAACAAACATTGTCATTCATTCAATATCTGTGTACCAAACATTGTGCAACTCTCACATGAATTGCTGTACTGTTGTGTGTATCCTATGGATTAGAGAGAGTGTTGTATCTCCAAATATATAGTGAAATTCTTCTGTCTTGCCCGTGGTTTTTACTCTTATTATTTGAAGGGGTTTTTAACGTAAATTTCGGTGTCCGTTTTCGCACTCATTTTATTTTCTATCTCTAGATATTTGTCCATCGGGTCATTTCGATCCTAACACTTGTTGCTATGTGTATGCACATGCGCTGTGCGTATTAAGAGCCCATACCTGAGTAAATACACCCATGGCATTGATGAGATTGTCAGGGGCTAATTCGTCCAATCCAGAGAAATGAGCAAGCTTCAATATTCCAGAAAATGGAAGAACTGATACATGATGGGCATATTCGTTGAAGTCATCGATTGTATCTATCTGCAAAACAGGGAGAGAGCTCAACCATATAACATATGATATAATTCGGGGTTTTGGTCAGTTTCTTAGGTTCATGCTTAAAAGACATCACCCGACCAGAAAAGACATGGGCTAATGCGGGTTTTGGGCCATGGGTCATGTAGCGGTTCTACATAGAAAATGTGCGGGCAGCAGGACCCGGCCAAAATATAAATTCAGTCCATAGGATTTCAACTGCATGCGGGTATGTGCCCAAATTGTCAACCCTACAATTGCTACTAACTAGCTAAACATTTTACATCTTCTGAAAATATGAATATAACTAAGAAAAATCAAAACACATCAGCAAAAAGATGCCCAAAAGTGAACATTTTGTCCCGGATAATTTGTCTTGAATTCTACTTGAAAAGAAGCAATATTAGACACACAATACTAACTGTATATTTTTTACAACAAAATATTTACCGACAACTAAGGTTTGTTATGTAGAGAAGCAAAATATAATTTCAGAGCATGCAGTCATTTTTAGTGGAATGATATATATACATGCATGCATTACGGACCTCCTTGTTGATAAATTTTGCCATCCCTGCACCCTCTTCCTTGGCAACTTCCAAAACAACTTCTTGGTGACTGCAAATATCATTACATTATAAGTTATACACTAAAAGACAAGATCCAAAATAGCCCTTTAACTAGTATAATACAATTAGCTTATTCATCATAGACTCAGAGTTGAGCCATATTACTAGCATTTCTAGGGAGGGTCATCACCTGGAGAAAATTCACAACCCGTGTGAAAGAAAAAAAAAACCTCAAACAAGACAGGGACAAGCACAGCAACACACACTGAGGCCCGCATTTATTTTATAAATATAAAAGATATAATATTCTAATGATTCATACTGTGAAAACTTTACACTATTATTTAATATGGTTAATTTTATTATTAAAATATAATGGAATTTTTTTATTAACTCATTGGATTTTATTGATTATAATTGCTGAAATGATTATGCACATGTGAATTAAAAAGAATATATTACCAATAAGTTTAGACTATATTAATAAAATGTAAACTCTTGTTTGTGTACTTATAAAACTGATGCACATAACGAATATATATTTAGGAGCACATAAATTTATTTTGAATTACAAGAAACAGATGACGGAGATCCCTGTAGGCAAACCCGGGTGAGGAAGGGGACTGCACTCCCCGTCCCATTCACCCTGTAACCATCCCTAAGTATCCCTATGATCACTCACTAATCGTAATGATAATTTTACAGATATCAATGTAGTTAGGTAGCTTTGATCTTGACTATGTGATTTTACTTATCCCATAGTAAGACAATTTTTTTACTCAGTCTATTTTTTCACGAAACGTATAACCATATAAGGAAATGTGTGAGACGAAGAAGTAACCTCTTTTCAAGGTCCTGAAATGCAGTCTGAACATGATGAAACTGGATCGCGAGATCTTCGGGCATTGTTGTACTACCTTTTAAACAGAACAGCAACTATGACTAGGAATTTGACTTCCGAAGAATAGAAATGTATAGAAGAAAAACCTACGGCAACAAAAATTCCAGAACACTCACATGGAAGATTCCAGTCAGGATCATTTATGTGATGATGAAAAGTTCTCAAAAAAGTTATCTTCGTATTTGCAGGTATCCCCATGTCATCCTCTGTTAAGAAACAATAGAGAAGATTTGAATATAGTTGCATATCAACTTATTCAAATAATGATCAGCATTATTTGAAATGAGAATGAGAAAATCAATAACAAGCTCTCGAACGCAACGGCTAAATTTTACTCTAACCCGGAAGCTTAAATTATTAAATGGACAGTCATGGAGAGCTCAATTAGTACATCAAGTGGTCTCAAACTTCACTTTTTGCAACGTATTTATTAGTTGGGCATTTCACCTAAGAGCTTAAGTTTTTTTTTTTTTTTGGCTAAGAATAACTGAATAAGAGTAAAGTTCAACACAATATCAAAGCTAGTTTGGTTTGAGTCCTGTTGCCTCCATGCTAATTTTTAGTTAGTGTGCAGGTCCCGTTTTATAATCCAGCTTGCACATGATGGGAGTGTTAAAGTTTTATATATAAATAAATAGGGATCATGTCTTATCTGCAAATAGTAGAACTAACTATAACAACAGTTCAAATAGGTCTTTGAATATTTAAGTACATAATGACAGCTGAAGCCTAGTTCCAAAACAGAAGCATTAATGATACCACTGCACCATTCACATCAGCAAAAAATCAATCTAAAAAAAAAAAAGATAAATTAACATTAATAAGAAACTTCGTTAAGAACAAACCAAAAATGTCGAGGGCTCGTAGAACCAAGGCGAGAACGGTAACCTGAAAACAAGGAGAATTCAAAAGTTAGAACTCAAGTGTTGCTGACTAATTCGAGATAAAACAATTAAACTAACACATTAATACAAGACATTTCATAAATAAATAAAAAAACACACACACACACATTAATATAAGAGGATAGAAAAAAGGATCCTTGATCCAAAATACACAATATGTAGTTGGTTGGTCAAAGCTCAGTTCTCCCTGACCATACACTAAAAGACTATTATTTTTATATTGCCTGACGTGTGACTTGACTCACATTTAGACAAAAGCATATGTGAACTAGGGCTGTTCATTGGTCCAGAATCGGACTGGTGCTGCACCGAAATTTTCAAAATTTTGGAATCACACAGAAAAAACTGGACCGCACTGAACTGGAACAAAACTATTTTTTTTTTTTAAATGCAAAATTTAAGTGAATTGGACCACAAGTAAAGGAAAAAAAAATTAAGGGTTAAATGGTTTCGCCGCTGCTTTTGACTGACATTTTATTTTTAGCCCCTAATTAGGGTTTAGCATGGTTTGAACACTTGGACTTTTCTATTTTTTAAATAAACCCACGTTATCGGTTGTAGCTAATTTTGATGTACGACATCATCATCATGTCACCTAAGATTTTAGTCCATGTCAGCCTCCAATTGCAATAGATGGAACGAAAACGTTTCAATTTTTTGAGATAATCACACCCGAAACAATGTCGTTTTGTCGTACATACTCAAAAAAATGAAATGAAGCATTATCGTTCCATCTATCAAAGTTGCAATCTAACGTGTACTGTCGACGTGATTTAAAATTTTAGGTGGCATGATGACGTTTCCCATCAAAACCGACTATAACCAATAAAGTGAATTTAATTCAAAAAGAAATTGGAGTCCATGGGTTCAAAACAAGCTAAACGCTATTTAGAGGCAAAACCAATTAACCTAAAGTTACAAATATAAATAAATAAACCATTTTTCAAGAGATTAAAATGATACTCTCTCCGTCCCAAAATGAGTATCCTGTTTGTCTAAATTTTTTGTCCCAAAATGAGTGTCATGTTTCTATTTTTGAGTTATTATATTATTGTTTTTTTTTTCATATTACTCCAATAACAAAATGAATTGCACATGAGCAAATCTAAACTGCACATGAGGGAGGAATAGGTGGGAAAGTGAGGGTAATATTTGAAACACATTAAATTATCTGACAATTCTTAATTTTGCAAAAAAATAAAGACATGACACTCATTTTGAAACGGAGTGAGTATAAAAAGACAATTGTGTAATTCTTGCCATTAATGGCAGGGGTTGGAGGCCACATGAGGATTCACAAACACTTGCGACCTTCCAAACTACATGAGTTGTTTTGTGACGGCATAAAAGAGTAACTTCAAGTAGTTAGATAGGAGATGTGCATGCAAGTCGACATTTTTTACCAAACAAATTAGCTCCATGAAGTAGTGAGACACTGATGTGGCAGTGACCTGAAGTTAGAAGTGGTGTTACCAAACAAGCACTAAATTGAATGGCAGTGACCTGAAGTTAAAAGTGGTGTGACCAAACAAACACTAAATTGATTTCATTCGATTAGCATTTAAATTAGATTTTTTTTATTTATGAAAATAGGAATAAAAATGAAATGCATTTGTTGGTGTTTGGATTATAATTCTCTTGTTCTCATTCTTATTTATTAATCTTTTATAATTGCATTTAAAAAACATAATTTCAGCAGCAGATGCACAAAAACGTTTGCGAAAGTTTTTAAAACTTCTATGAACATAGGCACAAATAAATAGTATGTTAATTGACCATATTTGGTGCTCAGGGACCTTGGGATTCTTTTTTATACTATTTATTTATTCCTTCCGTTTTAAAATGAGTGTCTTGTTTTTATTTTTTATAAAAATTAAAAATTACAAGATAATTTAATGTATTCTCAATATTATCTTTACTTTTAAGTGATAAGAGTTATATAAGAAAAACAATAATATAATAACTTAATAAAAATATAACACTCATTTTGAGACAAATTTTTTGACAAACAGGTCACTCATTATGTAATAATGTTTTTTTTTTTTTGAGCAGACATTATGTAATAATGTTAGTTGTCATGTATCCAGCAATTCAGACAACAACTTAAAACACAAGGAAATCTGACAAGATAAGAAGAATGTCAATTATATATACTTTTGAGGCCGAGTAAGGAGAGAAACTATGGTACAACACAATTACAAGATGACAGCAAAAAACCAGTTCATTCAAATTCAGATTCGGTCCCGAGATACAAAAAAGGAAAGACAGCACACATTTCTCACACAATCAAATCTCATAGAATGCTGCACATCAATATAGACAATTCCCAGACAAGAGTACAAGAAAGGGATTTAGGGTACGAAACCAATATCCTTAAAATATTCGTGCTCAAGAGCACTCCTGGCTGTAATTCTTCTGCTTGGATCCAGATAAAGCATTTTCTGAAACACAATACACAAATGGTTGAACAAGTTTATACAAACAAACGTACATGTACTTACTTTGACAACCTATTTATTTTCTCCAATTACCATCTAGAATGGTGATGTGGGTTACCAAAAAAAAAGAAAGACAACCATCCTTTTGCCATCTCCAATAAAGAAAGATGGAAATAAGGGGTAAATGAGAAGAGTTGACGAGTTTCGGTAATTATTAAAATGAGACGAAACAAAATTTGATCTTTCTCTAGCTGATGTAGAGTTGTAATTTCAATCTCTATTCTAGTTTAACAAGATATGTTCTGTCTACTTAAGGAAATCAATAGATGGCCAACAACAATGCAAATACTAACTTAAAGCCCAATAAATGTTTATTAGGCCCATACTGCTGGAGCATTACTTGAGGACAGGTTCCAGCATCTTTTTTTCTTCTTTTTTTGACAAATCACTAAACCTATTGTGAGATATAAATAGACTTCTGAACTCTCATGTAAGAAGATGCAATTATAAAACTAAGCCATCTAGCACGTATTGTGGCTTCAGCAGCATTTGGTTATTCTTAGCAGTGATAATTTATCCTAATTAAGTGCAGGTAAATTATACATATAAAATCAAGAGGACTTACAGAAAGAAGATCATGGCCAGTTGAATCAAGATTGGGAACAATAGTTGCCAAATCCTGCAAAACAAATGATATCTCTTATTTCAAGTGTTTGATCTTGAAGATTTAACTATAGGTATGTCATATCATAATAATGGTCATTACCTTAGAAGGCCATTTGGGAAAGGCAGATTTAAAATCAGGCAATGAAGTAACTCCAGGCCATGTATCCTCATTTGGAGTACCTAAGATTCTTCATATTTTATAATGAGAAAACAACAAAGGAATAATGTGAGCACACTAGACAATATAAGACGTACACATTCTGAAACAAGCAACTAATTCTTGAAAAATATGTTTGATGAAGTAATTTATTAGGGGTTCTTGAATCTTGACCATTACAATAAACTTCAGCAGCTCTGTTCACTAATATTCAAGCTTCATAAAATTATCACCATCCATGGAGCCACGAGTAGAAATAAAAGGTAAACTCTGAGAAATAGTTGAGTACATAATTTGAGATTTGTACTCTCAGATTGCTAGAGCACAAACCAAAGCTCCATGACAATCCATGTGAAATTAAAAAGACAAGTTAAAAACTACAAGATTACCAGGACCAAATATCCAGTTATTCTCATGTAATATGATAGAATTTTACAAGGTTGTTGCACCAAATTATCCTTAATGTTTACCACAACAATTTTGGTCTTACCAATTACCTGGCATATTCACCTCCCTTGCATGTTAATAATAAAGTTACTTTCTTCTATGTAGCTAGCAGCACTTAACAGAAAACTTCAAAGTAGAGTGTCGAGTATCATTTTCCAGACAAATGAAAAATACAAAATTTGATAGGAGAGCTATATAAAACCTGAAAATTTTGAATAGCTCGTCAATCTCAGAGTCCCCAGGAAATAAGGGCCGCTGATTCACCATCTCAGCAAATATACATCCCACAGACCACACATCAACAGGAGTGGAGTAATGCCGGGATCCAAGCAGTATTTCAGGAGCTCTGTACCACAGAGTTACCACCTAGAGCAAACCATAAATAACTATGACACTCAGCAAAAGCAACAACGGATAGATTGAAATGTCAAACACGCTGCTAATTGTGCTTCTCAGTTCTATGCACAAAGAAAATAATAAATATCATGTAACAAAATACTATTCAATGCACAAAAGGGTTTTCATTAGTTTTCCTAAAAGATATCGATTTCCAGAAAGAACTACCATACACTATTTTAAAAACCTAGAACAATCTTTCAGAATTGTTTAATATAAAACTGCTCGATACCTTTAAGGCAATTATGTTGAACATTTAGACATAGAATAGTACTTTGAAATATATCATTTCCCTTTGTTATTGGAAGAGAAAAAACACCAAGTCACCAACTCAAGCAATCAGAAACTTGACAACAATTTGTGATTTGACAAACAACCTCAGAAGCCAAAATACAATACCGGCATTGTGTTCATGGAATAGACTCAATTTACTGCACAATCATAAGAAAACTATATTGCTCCCTGCATAAATTTTGTTAAATGCAAGATGTGCATTAAACGACAAAAAATACAATACATATGGAACCTAATAAATGCAGAGCCCTGTTCTTCTCAATAAACATTAGACATTATGGCTATTGGCTGTTACTTCTCTGTGTGAAAAGACCATAGAATTGGTTTTACCATTCACATATGAACTCCTCAAGTCCATAAGAAAGCCTTATAGATGAGATTGGAGTGAACTTGAAGCAAAATTGAGAAATATTAGAAAGACAAAAATGTCAGAAAAAAGTGCTAGTACATATTGGTACCTCGTGGGTAAAAGTCCTAACAGGAATACCAAATGCTCTGGCAAGTCCAAAATCCGCAAGCTTTAGTGCATTGGTACGCCGATCTATAAGCAAATTCTGTGGTTTCAAGTCTCGATGAAGAACTCTATGAGAATGACAATAAGCAATACCACGGAGAATTTGATATAAGAACATCTGCAAGATAACCAAAGGAATACTTAATAGTGAGTAACATATCAGAAACCGAGTAGGCGAGTATATCAAATATTTGTTACTGAGCAAACCAGAGAAAGGAACTACTCCATAAAACACAACTAAAACTGGTGTTTTTTATAGGCACTTGTCACTGGCACAAGTATGACGATTGAAACAAATGAACTAATAATTTTTCTACAAAATCTCTGCCAAATCTCCGACACCTCTGGCTCTGGTAGCTGAACTGGCGTAGCAGATATGAAAGGGAGATAAATAAAAGCATTTTGAATGAAATAACAGAGCGTCGCATTTCCAGTCACTGAGTTAAGTGGGATTTAAGCAAATGCAGGTGGCACATTTCTCGATCCAGCTTCCACCAGATAAGAGAATACTATGATATAATAATAAGATTCCATTTCAATTGCACATAGAAAACATAAACAGATCCCGTACACCATCCATACAGATGTAATAAGAGAAGTTATTAAAGATCGCCTACATTGTCTAGTGTCTAGATAATCTCTTTAAGCTTTAAAAATAAGTCAACAGCATTGAGGGAATTACATCTAAAGCTAATAATCCACAAATAGTTTTTATCAAGCACAGTGTACGAACCTTCAGAGGTAAGAAAAATCTCACTCACTTTTATAAGGCGCGGATCCTTTGCAAATTCAGGAGTGGAATCCATGTGCTTCTTCAAATCCAAGTCTAGATACTCAAAAACGAGATACAAACGCTTCTCGCTATGCACTACATCTTGTAACCTGCACAACCCAAATATCAAAAAAAATGTTTTGATATGGATTTCCTTCATACTAGCAAGAATCAATCAAATACATGATAATGATTTATACTTGACAATGTTCCCATGCTGCATTTCTTTCAAGAGAGAAATTTCCCTAATTGCCGTACTTGGTACTCCTTCATCTTCCTGCTCCAACCGAATCTTCTTCAGAGCTATAGTCTCATTGGTGATACGGTCCCTAGCCTTGTAAACAACTCCATAGGTACCTTCACCAATCTTCTCAACTTTCTCATACTGCTCCACATCACAGCCAGCAACATGAAATCAACAAGCTGAAAGCCACTAACGCAACACAACTAAATTTACAAAATACATCAAAATGAAATTGCAGATTCTTCACCAACCTGATCCATCCAGCCAAAGTGATGAAACAGCTCCCACTCAACTCTTCTCTGTGGAAAGTAATTCACTAATTCAATCAACACATTTCCACGAAAAATGCTCAAGCAAATCCATAATGTGGTGCATTCCGATTTCAATCTCACAGATAAATAAATAAACAAGTATCATCACAAACAAATGGATTGGATCTATTTAAGAAAATGTAAACAGTAATCCAACCGCAAGTGATCAGAGACGAAGCAGGCTTCAAAATCATCAGTACATTGCAAAAATTACCAGAAACAAGGGCAAAACAAGCAGACTAGCAAGAAGAAAAAAGCTAAGTCGATACAGGTCTGGTATGGAGAAGTGAAAATGGAAGAAATATAGGCAATTACCTGAACGGAGATTGGAGAAGACGAGAGCGAAATCGGCCAGAGACAAGGAACCCTAGTAAGAGAAGAGTTGCTTTGCAGTAGAAACTACAATAGATGACCCCAACTTGACTTTCTTTGCTCAGCCTCAAGCCACGGGTCTTGTTCTTTTACACGTGAGCATTGATTTTTCTAGCCTCATGCTATCCTCTAAATAAGTGCTTGTTTGTTAAATGGTAACTCTGCACGAAAACTAGGCATTAACACACCCTTTGCCTTCGGGAGAGAGATAAATTTTAACTGTGACTTACGAAAATTAGTTTATGTGTGATAAAATGGTTTGAAGGTGCCAACTGCGAGTTTGCCGGTCTACTAAGATATCTCCAAGTTTAGACTGAACAAAAAAACTAGAAGGAGTTGGAAATAACTTAAAAAAACTCTTTTTTAGGCGTCATTACATATGGACTCCTTATGGTAAACTTCTCTTTCAATTGACACCAATGAACTAATTTTCTTAACTTTTACCACCTATGGTTTAGAATGTTCATTCCAGATAGGAAGAGAGTTGTGCATGAAAGCCTTTTTAGTCGTGTTGCACATGAGATTTGTGTCTCACTTTATATATCTTTCTTGTAGAATAACTTGAAGGTTGTGAGATTTGAAAGTATACCTTTGTAAGACTTTTAGACTTGTTTTTGTTTGACATAAATTATTAGATGGGTTTTAGAGCTCAAATTTTGAGAGAGATGAGAGATTGTGTGTGTATGTGAGAGAGAGATAAGGGAGATTGAGAGGCTAAAGATGAATTTAATTTTGAATTTTAATTTCAAATTAAAAATAATAGAGAAAGTGATTTTTAGAGTATTTTAGTCATTTTATCAATGTTTGACAGTGTTATTAACGGAATGAACTCTTCAAACCCTATGATAGTCAAAAGTTGAAAAAATTAGTTTAGGATTGCCAACTGAAATATAAACTTAACATAAAAGGTTCATTTGTAATTACTTTATATATATATAGATGGGGAATTCATATCAGACTTCGATTTTGCTGTCGGATCAGATGACATACACGATAGTGACGAGAGGCTGTTGGCAAAACACTTCACGTGGTCGGCTTAAACTTCAAGTGCAATCGATGTCAGTTGTTCGT
>JAYMTE010002202.1:0-11621 GCA_036897545.1 Pelargonium fulgidum
GTACTCAGCTTTAATTAAATTAATAATATACTTTGATTTCAAGTTTTTACTAACCCGTGCAATGCAAGAGGTCGTTATGATAGATTTGAATATATGAGTATAGACAAAAGTTATTGTCTGAAACTCATAAAAAATGGATCTTGTCAAGCGTTTCATCCACAAATTTATTGAGATGAGTATGATTGTCAAATCATGAGATGTATGCATATTAGGCTGGTGAGTGTCAACCCAATATTAGTGATGAATCATGGGATGTTATCAGCTTATTAGACTGGTAAGTCTCAACCCATTGTTGTTTAAGTGAGATATTTTTTCTATTAAAAAAATTAAAACAAAATTCTCAAGTATCTAGGTGACAAAAGCAACAAAAAAGTATCAATCGCCATTGCACCAAATAACAGTGGTTGCACACAATTGCAGTGAAAACTATCAAATTAAAATACTCGTCGACGAAACCATCATCAATAAACCGAGGATATCCAATCAAAATGATGTAGGGCTTCTTAGAGTTATAGAAAGATAGATATGTATACAAGGTAATGTTGTCTTCTTATTTTCTCACATAAGTGTTAGAAAGATAGATATTTATACAAGATAATGTTGTCTTCTTAATTTGTCACATAAGTGTTTTGTGCACGCAACATATCATGTTAGTGTAGAAGATTCAAGTAAACATTCTCTTATGGTGAAGTTAAATAATAAAGTTAGCAATATGTAGTAATTTTTTTATTAAATCAAATATTTTAACAATATTGATTTCAAAAAAAATATTTTAACAATATTTGTGTGACTATTAAGATATTAATCATCTCATTCCGATATTGTGATCAAATCTAATGCTAGTAAGGTTATTAAGGCTTTACAGATTAAAGGGAAACCTATCAGTGCCTTTAGTCTTATTTGTAGTAATGTGCAATGTTTATCTTTTCAATTTTCTAGTGTTGATTGTCTTTAATTAAGAGGTCTGCGAATTAAGTGACTAATTGTCTAGCAAAGCGGATTTAGTATCAAGCTCGAAAGAATAGTTAGAACTTAGAAGAGATTGACTTGTTCTAATTCGTGATTTGTTACCATTTGATTTGAATTAATATAGCTTTGATCGGTTTCGTCAAATAAAAAGAAGATATTAATCATTATTTTCAAATGAATAAGATAAGCTTCAATTTCGAAATTCGAATTTGATTTTCTAAGGTTTGGATCACCATAGGTAGTGAAAAGCACTTATTGTGCAGGATTGCACTAAAAAATTAACTACCCAATCAAAACGTACGTTGACGAAACATAGACCAATAAACCGGTGGTACTATCATTCTCTCCACACTGTCACAAGACTCGCAACACAAACACAGCAAGCAATATAGCATCAGAGTGCAGAGCACAATATATATATATATAGCTACTCTCTATTCCTAAACCCAAAATTTTCCGAGAAAATCAGCCAAACAAACCGCAAGACAAGAAAACACGAATGAAATCCACGATTCTCCATCCCCTTTTCTCTCTCTAATTCCTCTCAATTTGCTCTGAAATGGCGAAAGCAGAGATCTTGAAGAGGGACTTGAAGAAGGTGGTGAAGGAGATTCGTGAAAGCGATGATGTGAAGGTGGAGAAGATAGAGGAGGCTTTGCAAATTCTGGGTTCTCTAATGGAATTGGCTCTCAGCAAATTGGTTTCGGTTTCTGCGAAGCTCGGTAGCTTGATTGTTCCTGAGGAGTTTAAATGTCCCATTTCGAGAGAGCTCATGAGAGACCCCGTTGTTACTGCTTCTGGGGAGGTTAGAATTGTAATTTCAGCTTTCTGGGTTGTGATTCTTTGCATGGAAGAAATGCGATCCATTAATTGATGAAGTTGTTGTGATTAATGGGTTTTGTGTTTTTCTTGGTCTCTTGATTTCTGGGCGTTCAATTCTTTTTTGTGGTCTTGTTATTTTGATTTTTTAATTTATGGGTTTTTCATTATTTTTCATAGAAGAAATATGATCATTGATATAAAAAAATTTGTGTTTCTTGGTGTATTAATTTTGTGTGGAGTGTTCTGTTGTGTTGTGGCAATGATTTTGATTGTTTTATGCATTCATTGTAACTAGATGGTTTTTCAATTTATGGTTTTTTATTTATTTGCATAGAAGAAATATGATCGTTAATAAAAGAACAAAAAATTGTGTTTCTTGGTGTATTAATTTTGTGTGGGGTGTTCTGTTGTGTTGTGGCAATGGTTTTAATTAATTGTATGTTCTTGAGTTCCTTTTTCTTTTTCTCCTTTTTATTAGTTGTGGATCAATGGGTTCTGATTTCTCATTCCAATGAAACAAAATGCGACTTCCGACGGAAAATTGTTTTCTAGTGTGACTTCAACCCGTGCTCGAACTATTTCTTGCCTAGAACATGTTGATTTTGTAAATGGACTTGTTCTGTTGAGGGCTGTGATCAAAACTCAATTGTTATGTTTATAGGCTTGGTAACAGCTGAGGTTTAGAATTCGGTTGTATGGTTTCTTCTTTTTTGTCTTGATTTTGTTCTATATCAACTGTAGTTCAGATGGGAACGGGGATCATGGTATATGGTAGGAAATCTTTTGTTGGCTTCATGTTCGTTGCAACATTGTGTTTCTTTGTTCATAATAATAGGACTATTCATTTTGGATCCAAAGTAGTTGCTATAAAACTGATAATATCAAGAGTTACTAAATTTCTACTTCCTTTGAGCTGTTCTTTCTTGTGCCGTTTATAATGAATTTGTCTTGTTTTGCAGACTTTTGACCGACCATACATCCAGAGGTGGCTCAAAGAAGGAAACAGATCATGCCCTAAAACCCAGCAAGTCCTCTCCAATACTTTCCTCACACCAAATTACTTGGTCCGAGAAATGATTTCACAGTGGTGCAAAAAGCGTGGACTTGAACTACCTCGGCCAGTTACTGAGGAGGAAGCATTCACTCATGCAGAGAGAGAGCATTTGAGTCAACTTCTTGAGAAGCTGTCCTCTGCCCCCTCAGATCAGAAAGAAGCAGCAAAAACAATTCGGCTCCTCACAAAGCAGAAGCCATTATTTCGAGCTCTCATCACTGAGTGCGCTGACAGGATTTCTCAGTTGCTTAGTCCACTTATCCCCGCAGTTGATGATGCTGACCCTGATCTCCAAGAGGATATAATCACAACAATTTTCAACATCTCGATTCAAGATGATAATAGCAAGCGTATAATTGCAGATAATCCCGATGCTATCCCTATACTTGTTCATTCTTTGGAATCTGGAACCATGGCTACAAGAACCAATGCTGCTGCAGCTCTGTCATCACTGTCTGCTCTTAACTGCAACAAAAGCCTAATCGGAAAAGCAAATGCCGTAGAACCTCTGATTGAACTTGTAGAATTCGGGGACAGGTTAGCCAGGAAGGACGCTGCATCGGCACTATACAACCTCTGTCTTATCCAGGAGAATAAAACGAGGGCTGTTCAGGGAGGGGCGGTAAGGGTAGCTGTGCAAATGATCATCAAGTTTGCGCTAGTGGATGAGATGGTGTCGATCCTCGCATTACTTTCTGGCCATCACAAAGCTGTTAAGGACATTGTGAAGCTCAATGCCGTTCATTACTTGCTCAACATAACAAAGGATACTACTTATGAACGCACCATAGAGAATTGTGTGGCCATCCTTTGTGCAATTTGTTCCCATGACAGTATGGGATTGAATGAAATTAGAGAAGAGGAGGAAGATTACGGTACTATCTCTAAAGTTGCACAGAGTGGAACCTCGAGGGCTCAAAGGAAAGCTAATGAGATCCTCAGGAGGCTGAGTAAACCCGGTGGTGCCTCAACCTCAGCTACACACACATTTGCTTGACGAAACAAATCCTTTTGTACATGAACTTTTCTTCACCTTCCACTGTACCTACACACCAATCCCACATCACATACCTGTAAAAAAATTCACACAACCGCACTCGTTTCCTTTGTTCTTCTTGGGCAAGTTTTGCATATTGTTCTGGCTTGGCTTATACATGGCTGAAGGCCGCGGGAATTACAACTGTATACTACAGACTTGTGAATACATCGATCAGTATTGCTGGTAAGGTTTTGTCTTTAATGTCCATTTGTTAATTGATTTTTCCATTTACTATGATTTTGGTATCCCTAGTTGTTGCTATCACTATCACCACCAACCTTTAGTTATTTAACATATATTTTGTTAGTGACAGTGTTTTATACAGTAGATTATGTGTTAAATTAGGGTTTGAGACCGACGTGTTGTAGGGTTTTGAATTATAGGGCAAGAGGAAAGAAATAGTATAGTGATGTTGATGTCCATATGCTGACTGATTATTCTTCCATCACCTGCCTAATACAACATTAATTTTGTTTTGTGCCTGTGAAAGGTATTTAACATAACAAAGCAAAGAAAACTGAAGAGAATGTGTACACTTTGGTGACATTCTAGGCAGGGCTGGCGATTATGGTTTCGGGTTGAAAAACCTAACCTATCCTACAAGGGGAGCGGGTTGCGTTTATGCATAAACAATGTGTGGGTTTGCTTGACCTGTTTCGCAAGTTGAAAATCAATTGGGAGCCTAATCTAGGCAACTTAACTCCCAAAAATATGGTTTAGGTTTCTGAAGCCCTGGCTTGAACTGTTTTATGGGTTCAGTTTGAAAAGACCTAATCCGGCTCAGAAGAGAATCAAGTTGCAATTTTTGCATAGAACGTACGTTCGAGAGTGCAAAACTGCCCGACCCAATATGCAGTTTGCAAAACCCGACCAACCCAATCTGAAAATCATTTGGATCTATTTTGTGTGACGTGAATATACGGGTCGGTGCCCGCGAGTTTGAGTTAGGTCAGCTCCTATCCTATCTGTAGCTATAGCTTTGAAATGGGACTTTATAGGTGAGAATATTCCACATACAAAAGAAAGTGCTTCTAGAGAGTTTCTTGATACTAGCAATTTGCAACTATTAAGTAATGTTGAAATAGAGCAACAAAATTTCCTAGTATTAGTCATTGTTTTCATTGAAATTGTTGAGACCAAGAAAATTATGTTGACTTTGTGAACAAAAGGATAATGTAAAGAATCATAATAAACCAATGAGGATTGTTGCTATGAAGTCATATGTTTCAGTGGTTCTGGGTGTCGGCAACAACCTTTAATGGCCACAATTGCTTCATGCATTTGACATATTCAAGAATCACCATAACTTGTTGAGTCACTCGTTTGCTGTTATTTTAACACAAAAGACACAACATATGCTTCCACATGACTTACAGTAACTAACAGGCCATATGTATAAGGTTGTTAGCTATTTATTTGTGGTGTTTCACAATAAAGTTTGGGTAAAAGATCTATAATTAGATCCAAACTTTAGGTTTTTTTTAACCCAATTTGGTTCCTTTTTAAGTAAAAATAGTTCATGAACTTTTAAGTTTCGTCTCAATTTGGTCCATGAATGTTTTTTTACTCTAAATGGTCCCTGAACTTTCATATATTGACCCAGAATGGTCATTGCCTTTAAAGCTTATATCAAAAGTTCAGAGACCAAATTAGGTCAGTATTTGAAAATCTAGGAACCATTTTGAATCAAAACATGAAATTTTAAAGACTATTTTTTGTTAAAAAAGTTAAACAATTAAATTGGGTCAAAACAGTCTTTTACCTAAAATTTTATTAAAGAGATTTACATTACCATAAATTTTTATAATTAATAATTAAAGAACATTTTCTTTTGTTTGACAAGCAATACTATCCAATGTTTCATGGTTATCAAAAGGGCTTTAAGAGATCCTTCTTTCCTACTAATTAAAATCCATGGGCACTGTGCTTTGAAGTTTGAACTTTTAATGTTCATTATCTCTATATTGATTTTGTTGATTTTCTCAAAATGGTAGAGATTAGTAGTTTACTTGGCTTGATTTCAAGACTTGTTACTTAAGAAATTGACTTTGTGAGATACTTTAAAAAGGAGAAAAGAGAGAGGAGATATTCACTAGGTGAACAATGACAAATGGCATAAATTGGTTCACATTGTGAAAGGATCACTAAAGTGTAGTGGGCCAGTATTGAGTCTTGAAGTTGACCACCTAATGTATACAATTTTGTTTTACACTCAAATGTGTACAATGAGTCTTCAAGTTGACCACCTAATTTATACAATTTTGTCTACAATTAAATGTATACAATTTTGGTGAATTGGTTTGATAGTAGGGTTGGCCATCACACGATAAAATTCCGCAATTTGCAACAATCTTTCCAAAATTCGTTCGAAGTTGGGTGATATATATTCGATATTATATAGTATTTTTTTTTTAACCCAATGATTTTTTCAAAGTTCATTCGAAAAATAATTGTCGTTCGTGATGTAGCTAACCTAGGATCTCGGATACGATGGATTCTTACTCGCTAACGCTAATTGACCTCGGACACCAGTTGTGAGCTCAAAATTAACCCTTTCTCTTCTCATCACCCATTACAAGATTGTGGAGCAAGTCCACGTTTTCCATATAGATGAACCCGAAATACAATCCATAGAAATTGGACTTAGCTATGTGATCAAACTTTGATCTTATAAAACGTGCACACAAGTTTTGCTCCATAATATAGATTCATGCGAATCTCAAACAAATTTTTAATGCTTAGACAAGTTCCGAAAATGGTTTACAAATAGGAATATCCCTCACGGGTTTGTTTACTATGTCACTTATTCTACTCGGGTTATTAAATCTTATTTTGTTCCTGTAAAGTTATAGTATCACTTATTTTATTTTTATGAGATCCATTATATTAGATTTAAATAAAAAAATTTAAAAAACATATTTTTACTATTACCCTTTATATTTTCAAACTCCAATGGTTGATTCTAACGAGTTACTCCGTTAGCTCTCAAAAATACAATTGAGTAGGTATAGTAAATGAATTTTTAATATAGTAATAGAATCTAATTACTTAAAATATGGATCGAACCGGTCTGTTCAACTGGTTGAATCGAGACTCGATGGCCTTATCAATTCAATCTACATATAACTCGGTATATACATGAGTCAAACTTGGTCCGACCCAATCAAAGCCGGAGAAAACTAATGACCGATTTGATTTGCAAATCGGTTCTTAAGAGGTTATATTTTATTTTGAAATTTATCTTGTTTTTTTCCTGAGGTTGAAATTTATCTTCAAATATTTGTAGTTCTTGGGCTCCTCTTTTATTTTATATAACGAGTCCATATATAACCCAAATTATATATGTAATAAAAAGTAATGATTTCGCCCATGAACAAATTTAAAGAAAAAAAAACTACAAATTCTTTTTTTTTATTAACTTATTACAACATTAAGCTACTACCCATACTCCTTTACACCCACCTCATACCAACAAGCGCGCCCCCACGGTGACTCGAACCCCTAAATATGTAGATTTTTCTGTTGAGTTGTTCCAAGTTGTTTATCCTAGTGAGGAAGTATAGCAATACGAGAATATTTGGGAAGCTTCGTCCCCCACAAAGTTCCCCCTGAAAATGGATGAGTTTATTATTATTTTTTTTTGTCGAAACTATGAGGTTTGTGAGCAGGCCCGCAAACTTGCATTTGGTTTTTTTAAGCCGTTTTATCACACCAAAACTAATTCTCATTCGAGCCAGGTAGAATCATAAGCGCGGCAAAGTTCTCCCTACCAAGTTTTAATGCAGCTGCATTCTCTGATACTCGAACTCAAGACCTCAGGTTAAGCTGAAACAATACTTTACCAGTTGACTCACGTACTTGGTAATGATGAGTTTATTATTTGAGTACAAGAATTTTATACCAAAAGTTAATTGTTTAATTGAAGCCACCACTAAGAAAAGTGTCGCATCATTCAAATTTTGACGAGGTGTCATGATTGATTTGATTTATTCTAATTCAAAAATAACATGACTTATTTTATTTTCTGTTATTATTTATTCTGTCATCTAAATATACTTTATCAAAGTTTATCGTTTCTAATCCTCTCATTGATAGACTCTTTATATCCTATAAGTTAAAAAAAAAAACAATATATTAACTAATAACAACAGATATTAGGTTTAGACATGACAATTATTATTATACTTTAGTTATTAAGAGGTAGACAAATATGTTTTATATAAAAGTTGTTCACACCATCAAATCTCTCTTTTTCCGGTGTGGGACTTTGTACTCAACAACCTGTTATATATGTTTTTGGGATAAGGCAAAAATTAGTACCCAAACTTTGACCTGATGTCAAATGTGATACCTAAACTTTTATTGCACCAAATTTAGTACATATATTTTTATTTTGTACCTAATATAGTACCCATACTATTATTTTGTACCTAATTGAGTGCCTATCGTTAGAAACCGTCAAATAATCTGTTAACTAAGCTGATGCGGCAAAAAAGAAGCTGATATGGCAAGAATGACGCGGCAAAAATGAGTTGATTCAGCTAAAAAGGGCTGAAGTGGAAATTATTTATTTTTTAATTAGAAAATGAAATAAAACTTAAACTTCCTCTCTCTCACTGTGCTTCATCTTCTTCTTTCTTCTCCGTCCTCGGCTCCGACTCTGACACGGGAAAATCAGCGGCGACGGTGTGCTCCGGTCTAGACAACAACAGCAACTGTTCTCACTTCCCATCTCGGCCTCGGCGTCCTCCATCGCTCTTGGCTCCAATGGCTCGCTTACAGATCTCCAATGGCGAGCCGCGTGAGGCGTCGCATCCAGATCTGCTCTCTTCGACGTGAGGCGAGGTCCGGTGTGAGGCGTCGCTTCCATATCAGCTCTCTCCGGCGTGAGGCGTCGCTTTCAGATCTGCTCGTTCTGGGGTGAGGCGAGCTTCGGTGTGAGCGAGGTCCGGCGTTAGGCGAGGTCCGAAGTGAGACGTCGCTTCCAGATTTGCTCGCTCCGACGTGAGACGAAGACGAGCTCCTGGTGGTCTCGAACATTCATTCAATTTTGTGCAAGTTTTCTATGAATTTGTTCCAGTCTTCCAGATTTGGTTCAATTTTTCTGTGTAAAGATTTGTCATTTGTGCAAATTTTGTGTATGATTTTTCTGGTGAATAATTTAATTTTGGTATTTTGGATTGTTCAATTTTGAGTATGTATGAATGGTAAGAATTTTGTTCAATTTTGCTCAAATTCCAGCGACGAGTCTGGTCGGAGATGTGGCCGGAGAGGGAGTGATTGTGAGGTGGGAGACGGCGGCGATGGACTTCATGGGCTGGACGAACATGGGTCGGGATGTAAGTGTCGGCGGTGGCTCTGGAAGCGCCGGCGGAGAATCGTGCGGGAGGTCAACTGTTGCTTGAAGTCCGCCGAGGCCGGCGTCATCCATCGGCGAGAGAGAGTTGGGAGAGACAATATTTTTTTAATTAAAATTTAAATAGTATCCACGTGGATGCCATGTAGACAATTTTTTCCAACTCAGCATGCCAACTCAACAAAATAAAAATGTGGGTACTATATTGAGTGTAATAAAAATATGAGTACCACATTTGTAAAACTCCCTAGGTTTGAGTACTAAATTTGCCCTTATCCCAAATAATTTAAAGAGTAGTTTTGAGATTTGAGAGCATTCCAGCAACTGGCAATACATTACATTCTTCTCCGACCTGTTTGCCACAAAAAAACTAATCAACTAAGAATTAATTATGTTTATTTTGGTAATTTTACTAATTAGTTAGCTAAACACATACCCATGCAATTAGAATATTGCTTACCTCCGTAACTATGTATTAGCTGTATAAGTTTCATGGCAGATCAATGTTCCGCACACAAAACATCTTTAGATTTTGAGTCATTTTGAAAAGTTATATTTAAACGAATAACAATTCAACATATATATAATAACATCATTTTTTTCATAAATGAGAAACGTTAGAAAATAATGTAAACATGACACATTGCCATTGGAGAAAGTTCTTAACTAACTACCTCGTACATATTTCTCAAAAATAAAAACAAAACACTAATTTTTTGCTCCGTTTGTTCTATTTGTTTCATGAGAAAAATTGGCGAGAATGGAAATGAAATCTTATGTGTAGAGTAAAGAAGAATGTGATCAAATTATTTGTTGGGTATAATTATTGTTCATCTTCTCAACTAAATTAATTGAGCCAAAAAATACTTCTTCCACGGCATATCAGCCTGATCTTCTTTTTTGTCCCATTCAATTGTGTTCATTGATTATAGTTGGTGATGGGTGAGACAAAATTTTATATTATCTCTTATTAAAATAGTTTTGGGTTCATAAATAGTTAGTTTTGCATTGAAATTTTTGTAGGTTTGAAATAAAAAAAATTGCTACTTTTTTTAATATACCGCGGGCCCATAGGATTTCACATTTAA
Organism: Pelargonium fulgidum; assembly: GCA_036897545.1. NCBI lineage: Eukaryota > Viridiplantae > Streptophyta > Magnoliopsida > Geraniales > Geraniaceae > Pelargonium > Pelargonium fulgidum. Next base: position 10,329 of record JAYMTE010002202.1, read on the forward strand.
AACTTTTATCTCTCTCCACGGATGTGTTAAACAGGAATCGAATTTAAGCGTTATTCCCACTCACACAGTTTGTATTGCCAGCTGCACCACTACTGTTGAATAAAAACTACTTTTAAATTTTATATTCTAACAGCCATAAAAAAAAAATTATCGGCAATTCAGGCAATTTGGTTTGAAAAAATTATTCTCTCTCCGTCTCAAAATAAATGTCTTATTTGTCTAAATTTTTTGTCCTAAAATGAGTGTCTTGTTTCTATTTTTAGGATATTATATTATTGTTTTTCTTATACTACCCTTATCACTTATGAGTTGCACATGGGGTGTAAGTGAAAAAGTAAGGGTAATATTGAAAACACATTCAATTTTCTTGTAATCCTTCATTTTTACAAAAAAAATAAAAATAAGACACTCATTTTAAGATTTGCGTACAATAAGATGAAATGAGTTTTTTTTTTTATGGTTTGGAAAAATGGGATACGAGCTTAACCAACTTAATTAGTGATGTAGAAGGTTCCATATTAACCTCTTAATTATTTTCTTCACCTACTTAACTGTTGGTTAGTGTCTCTAATTAATGCCACTATGAGCTACTAGAAATTTCTGAAAGTTAGTCTTCATTTCTATCTTAACTTCTCATATTTGAAATTGACTTTTTTTCTTCATATCTTCATCAATATAAGTAAATTATATATACATGGAGGAAAATGAATTTAAGCCACATCCTTTTTTACATGGTCTAAGTCAAATCAATGAGATTGTGACACATCATCAAATTTTATTCATATCTATCCAAGTGAAATGGTGGGAGTGAAACAACCCGTCCGAATCCAAAAATTTTAATAAAGTATCACCACCTCATTAATGACTTAGACTCCTCTTACTATATGTATTTGCATATCTAGTTTAAATATATTGAATCTAGCACGGCGGACCATAAATTAAAAACAACGAAATTTTTTCCATCAAATTTTAATACAACCATGACTTTCAAATCTCATATTTGAGATCTCAAGTTAAAATGATATTTCTCTACCCATTAATTGTTGCATATCTTAATAGAGGATCGGGTTTCTGTCATAATAAATATCGTCGAAGATTAGCCTAAGCAAATGCAATAATTGATCATCGTATGACTGTATGTATATACACAAAATTTAGCTGGTACACGTAGGCAATTTTCCCTTTCTTATTTTAAATTATCCAATTATACAATATCATTAATTACTACCTCTGTTTCATATTAAATGTCGTTTTAAAGTTTTTCACACATATTAAAAAAAGATGTTAAATGAC
>JAYMTE010002203.1:0-11620 GCA_036897545.1 Pelargonium fulgidum
GGGGCCAACTCCAAAAAAATTATCAGTCCAGGGGGTTTGTAAGTATATAACCCTTTGTTTTATTTTCCTTTATAAGTGTTACTTATATATTAGTGTTGATTTATTCATGAGATTTAATATGTTTTCTAGTGTTGTTAGTATTTGCATGCTCTTATTAGGGGTGTTACTTTTAAACCACAGGACAGACATATTAGATTGTTTGAAAGCATTGACGGAGCTATGGGTGGGCCAGAATAGGCAAGTGCTCACTCTAGTTTGACAAATAGATGATTTTTAAAGGTCGAACATATATTCATGCTCTATTTAGTAGTGAGTAGTTTCCTTCACTTTCAACTAAAAGAAATGTGTTTAGTGAAGATCGAAGGAGGTTGTTCCAAAGTAGCCTCTAATGGTCCATACAAGTAGTATGATATACTCCCTCCATCAAAATGAGTGTTTTATTTCTATTTAAAAAAAATTAAAAATTATTAGATAATTAATGTGTTTTCAATATTACCATCATTTTTCTACCTATAACAAAAAAATTACACAAACACTCATTTTAGAACCAAGAAAATAACTAATAAAACTAAAAGAAATACCCAGTACATAGTAGAAAAGAAAAGGGTACATAAATTCCCAAATAAAGAAGAATCAATGAAATAAAAATAAAGTTTAGGTCTACAAATCACAAAAAATAGGAAGTTGTAAACAATGACAAACCAATATTGTCAAAACAGAATCTAGCTATTGATGGGATGAGACCTCAAGAAAAGACACTTGTGTGCTTTGATTTCCATGTAAGACATATTACAAAAACACATTGGGTCCCATGACAAGAAAACACATTAAAGCAAATGTTGAAAATAATTTGAAAATCTTTCCTCTTTTTTTATTTTTTCTTTTCTTTTTCTTTCCAATTCTTGTCTTCAACTCAAGCAACCTTTTGCTTTCCAAAGAATTTAATTTTACCAACAAAATGGGTTTCTTTCTCAAGAATTGTAAACAAATTATAAAGAAAATGGAGATAAAATTTTGTTTATGAGTTTGCATGTAAAGTAAAAAGAATGAAAGTTTTCATAAGATTGCATGGAAAGTTTTAAAAAAAGAAAATAAAATAAATAGTGTATGATTTAATTATTTGCTTCTTTATCACGTTCATAGCTTTGCTTTAATTTTGTTTATCTTTAGAGTCTCTCACCACTCACAGCCCACTTTTTCATGTCCCCTATGTCAAGAAATGATGGCCATTGCTGAATAATAGAACAATAAAGGAGATGTGGAATTTAATTTTGTTTCATATATCTAATGTGTCAAAACTTGGTATTTTTTTAACCTATAGAGATGTGGAATTTAATCATTAAGTGTTGAAGTGTAAGTGGCATTACTACACGACGTGGAGTAGTGGCAAAGACACTCATGACGTGCGCATGTAAGTCATGGACGTTCAAAGAGTTAAGAAGAACTCTCTAAAGTTGCAAACGATTGAGAAATGAAGAACAAAAAGCACTAAAAAACACCTCGACACTATACTGTATAGTGTATCTAGCACATGTCGCGGACATGGTCTTGGCTTACCTCAACATCAAAACTAAATACACCACACAACGTGTGATCTATACATTAAATGTAGTGGCTTTATGCAATAGTTTAACAACATTCAATTAAGGTCTCAAGCAACTCCACTTTTAAGAGAAAACTAATAGCACATAACATGTTGCAACCCAATATGTTGTACGCCGTCTAATGCAATAACGCACCATTAACACACCAAGAGAAAAGATGTGATCTAACAAGTAATTATAACAAGAATTATAAGTGTTGACTTCGTCGTAACATCGAGTTAATATATCAAGACACTAGTTGTCACAAACAAATACGGAGTATTAACTTGGTATACTATAGTACAGAATAACACTTACATGGAAAATTTCATATAGGAGACATAAAGACGTTTTCTACAAATCAAAATCAATATCACTACTCGCCAAACTTGGTATACTATGGCGCAGAATAACACTTGCATGAAAAATTTTGTATAAGAGACATAAAGACATTTTCTACAAATCAAAATCAATATCACTACTCGTAGTACTTTGAATCCTCATGGTGGCTCATCTCAGTCTCTTACGATTAAATCAAACAATGGGCGATCCTTTGGCGCAGATGATTAGTAAAAATCAAAGACAAATTGAGTAGGCAAATCAACCCCAAGGCGAGTAATCGTAGGCATGTAATGACACATTATTCCATGATGAGAGCTGGTTTGCCAATTTTCAAAAATCAAACCTATGCAAATGAAACCCAGTACTTGTTCGATTCTTCAAACCAATGACCTAACAATGCACAAAGACCTTAACACCTGTAACTGTGTCCTATGTCACAAAGCCAATTATCATTTTCAACAGCAAAGTAATTCTAACAAAGTAATTGCATTCAAAACCCATAAATAGGATCAAAAGAATCCATAGTCAACTGCAAAAATGATTTAGGTTCAAAATCTTAAGACATACTTAGTCCAACAAATAAAAGCTGAGAAGGCATATGGCAAAAATGTAACCCCAACTTCTTCAAGCCTTGAGCCTTCCGTAGAACTTGGCTTTCTCCTGAAGAGTCTGGAAACGACCATGTCCAAACTTGGATGATGTATCGATGAACTTGAGTTTGATCTCCTCCATTGCAACTCTTGAAGTCTGCTTCTGAAGTGACTGCCTCAAGGTCACCACTCTCTTTTTCGGGCCCACACAGCATCCCTTAATCAGCAAGTAATCCTCCTTCACCACACCATAATGAGGGAATCCTCCAATAGGTGTTATATCCTTCTCAGTCCTAAAATAAAAACATGTCGATTAGATTAACAGAAACGATGGGTAACATTAAAAAGAATGTTCCGAGGCAAACCTGTCGAATTCAGTCATTGCAGAGTGAGTGTCTTGGCCAGTCTTCCCAAGCTTGTAAATTTTCTTGTTCATCTCTGTTCGGTGATGGTATCCATTCTGCCCAGCCCTGGCAACAGTGAATGAAACTCTAGCTGGATGCCAAGCTCCAATACAGGCAACCTTACGAAGACCACGATGAGTCTTACGGGGAAGACGGGTGACACCCCAACGGGTAACAACACCCTCGTATCCCTTACCCTTGGTTACCCCAATGATGTCAATCATCTCATCTTTCTGGAACACAGCATCAATAGGAATCTGCTTCTCAAAGAAGCTGTAGCCAAAGTCAACCTTCTTGGCAACATCTCCACCGTTGATTTGAATCTCCATCAGGTGGGCTTTCTTCTGCTTTAATCCTTTCATCTTCCTTATCTAAAAAAGTACACAAATATATACATATATAATCAGGAGGTTGAGTTCTAGAACATACTAGTATACAAAACAAACATTCTTTAAAAAGGTATACCTGAGTATGTGCCAAGACACGGATCACAGTGCAATACTTCTTCATCTTCTCCAACTGAGAGTGAATATCCTTCTTACCCTCATCAGTTTCAAACTTCTTAGCATACTTGGTAAAAGCCTTCTTCTTGGACTTGCACCAGTTCTTGTAAAAACGCCTCTTGATGTCCTCACTCAGATGCTGAGCCCAGACAGTGTTCAGAGAGCGAAGACCACGAGGAGTTTTGATGTAACCAACAAGTCCAACAACAACCATTGGGGGAGTCTCAATGATTGTGACAGCTTCACAAGTTTCCTTCTTGTGGAGCTCTAAGCAGCAGAATTTCACAATGTAAAATTAGAACCTTAACAAAGTGATTGTTTCACTAAAACACAGGGATATGTTGCATACACAAACAATTTAACACTAACACAGGTACTTACTGGATCCAGGCTTCTCCACTTCCCTAACAATGTGAGTCATTCCTGCCTTGTATCCAAGGAAAGCAGACAGCTTGCAGGGTTTTGATTGATCATCTTTGGGAAAGGACTTCACTGCAAATATCCAAATGGAATCAATATGGAATTGCAAGTAAAAAATATAAATATTAAGAAGATAACATAGAATATAGATTTTTTCACTTAAAAAATAAGGAACATACATCAACACATCACAACTACATATATCAACATGTAGTTCTTGCATTGAACTACAGCTAAAATGTTGAAAGAAAACTTCTCAAAACATAATTACAAATTATTAACCAAAACTGTTCAAGCTTGAGTAAAAATAAAAATTGCCAAGTACAGCAAAAGGCCAAAATCAAAATCATTCAGCTGTTTGATGAAGAACATAAAGAAGATATGGATGTAAATGAATATTATCAACTAGATAGAGAAGTAACCTTTTCCTCTATGGCGGGCAGCTCTTTTCCTTGGGAGAAATCCCAAAGAACCGTGTCTTGGGTGCTCAAACTTACGATGAGACATGATTCCTTGCAAAAAACTTTCTGCAGAACTTCAAAGGTTCAATATTGCTTTTCATAAGAATAAAAACACAATGTGCAATAGAAAATCATACATCAGAGAACACATAAATCTATCAATTCAAAGGACTGCGACCTCAAGAATAGACAAAAAAAATTATGCACAGTTATAATCATCAGTAAGACATTTCTATAAAATAGATAACAGTGTGCTTAGAAGATAATGCAAAACTATACATAATCAAAATATGTAACTCAGATCAGTGTATGATAGACAAGAAATCCTACATGTATTACAGAAAAACATAGCAAATACAGTATGAAACACATGATAGACCATAGTTGTAAAAAGTTTCAGACCACCAAAACAGAACTACATAACTAATCATAAATAATAGATTTGCATTACTACAAAAATAAAAATTATGTAACTTGAAAACAAAAATGGTGTGCTTAGGCTGCGCATAAGATTGTACAAGTAAAATATGCAACTCAGACCAGTGTAATGAAAACAACAGATAGCATATAAAACATTGAATGACAATAAACCTCAAAAAATAATAAATTTATAATAAAATAATTGAGAAAACACAGTACCAAGTTTCATATTCAAAAGACAACTGTACCAAAAAACATAACTGATAAATTATAAAAGGTTTTCAAAGACAAAAATACGCCTGTGATTTTCAAACACATAATATTACCACCAGATCAAGCATTGGACAAGAAATACACCCCCAACCAAAGGCCTATGGCATAGTACATGCCAATTCTCAGGCTCACATGTGTGTTCCTTGGTAAAAACCCAATTGAGTTTTAACCAAAAGGAGCCATTCCGAGACTCCAGCCTTGATTCAACATAAATTCTGGGGGACATATCTCGAGCAAACACATGACAAGGTGATAAATCGCATGTTCTCAAGCACAGGCAAAAATTATTTTACAGAAATTAAAAGCTAAATTTATTTCGGTTACTCGAGCAATAAACAAACAAAACCAACTAAAAAACAGCTTGTAATTTCTCAATACAGAAATGTTAAACGAACTCATCTCTACTACTCAAAATACCAACAATCCGTATTAAACTTCATGAAACTTGCGAAAATCAACAGATCGGGACTTCATGCACACCACACATGCACAAAATGATTACATATACACATACAATCAATCAGCAGACACACACACACAAGATACAGATTCATAAATAAATTCGGCAGATGTATAATTTCATGCGAATCTACAGAAACAATAGCTCAATCGGCTTATGCAAGCTAGAGTTGAAAGACGCTACCTCGGAGATTGAAGAAGATGGGTGCGAGAGCGGCTCTGGGGTCGAATCACTATGGAGTGAAACCCTAACTGTGTCGCCAGATTTTATAGAGATTTGAAAATGAATCTGACGGCTACGATTAATTTCATCTGAGCAATCTTAGCTTCATCTTCTTTTCGTTTGACCTAAGCAGTTGCTACAAGATGATATTGGGCCGAAAACCTAAAGCCCCAGTTTATGATCTAATGATATTGGGCTGAAATGAAACTTTTAGCCTGTAGACTACAGTGAACCTCAAAAAATTGTGTTACAGAAAAATGTAAATTATTTGACTGATATCAGTTGCAATTTAAACCTGTCAATGAGAATATTACACCTTATTAAAATTCATTTTTACCCACCCAGGTGAATTTGTGGGAGCGGAGAGACCCGCCCGGATCCAGAATTTTAAATGACGTGTCACCACCTTATTAGTGCAACTGATCTAAAGTTATACCAGTCAACTGATGTCCATATTACTCACGAATGAATTATCTAATCTGATTTATACATTTATAAAAGATATGAGATTAATTTTATTAAATCAATTATAAATCAAATTGAATTTCAAATGTCACATGTTCTAACCCAAATTGCCACTTAGAAACATGCATCTATAGCTTTGACTACAATTTTCAATTTTTGATTCTTGATTATTACTCCATTTCGAGGTAATATTTATGGCCGCAATATTTGTATCAATGTGAGTGCCTTCGACCTTGTATCATCTTTTTGCTTTATATATATAATTCTATGACCAACGCATTCGTATCGAGGTAAGAATTAAAATTATGTGTCCAATATATTTGCGAAGAATTATGGTTTAATATTATAGCGTCTTTAATTTGTGATACCTGCTGATACAAATCTACACACTTCCGTGCCAAAAGTATTTATCCGGTTTCATCATATTGAGAATTTGTAGCAAGACCAAAAGTGGACTATGTACTTAACTTTATTTCCCTCCCATGCATACCCTAACAATGAAAATATGAAATGAGAGTGGATGTATAAGTGCACAAATTGAAAGTCTCTAACATATAAAAGTTTAACGAGTCCAGACTATGTAGATGAATTGAATTTGTAACCATATTTGTTTATAATTTCTAGTCACACATTAGAAGTGACGAATAAAAGTTCATACAAATCACACTCTTAAGACATATTTAATTTATGATTCCATGTGCTTATGCTTGCTAATAGATGTGACATTTATTACTCATGTCTCCAACAAAAACTAATCACTTGATTAATACCATATTCATGAGCGTTGTCACTTATCATGTCCGTGTTAGTTACATTTATATATATATATATATAAAATGAATTGAGAAGTTTAAACTAAATTATTTTTAAAAATGCTATTGTATATAATCCATGTATGCTTGAACCTTTTGATTTGATCAAGTCTATTCTTTGGTTTCTTTAGATTTGAATATTTCTTTAATTGTACTGTGGTCATGATTATTAAGGGTTTATATCTAACAACATGAGAAAGTCCATCTAAAGCATGGTGTTATGAAAGTTATCCATTCTTTTGGCTGCATGGTTGAGCTATCAATGACTTAATTAGACAACTTGCTTCCAAGTATTTTTGTTCCATTCCCAGTCATCTTTCACATATGAAAATAATTACAACAAACATTTAGATTTTAACAGTATGGTCAACAATGTCAAAAACATAATGTGACGATACTAATTTTTGTTTTTACTAAGATTTTAGTAGTAACTAGAGTCATTGGGTATGAATTTGGTTGAAACAGAGCATGCATCTACTATTTTGACTGCAAGTTTTATTTTTTGGTTCTTGAGTGTCAGTCTATTTTGATTATGCTACTATTGTCGAGACAATCAAATTACATTATGTTAATCTAGATAAATAAATTATGTATCCTAAGGTTGCAGTTGTATTACTATTGGAGATAGTAATTAGATCATGCTATATTGAACTAAAAGATGAGTTATTCAACTATATATGGTAGTGTTTTGTCACCAAGAAATGTAATTTAAAGAATTTCACTAATAATTATAACATTTGTGCTTTTATTTATTTGTATGTGATAAATAACTAGATATTGGTGTATTTTGTATATTTGGGATGTAATTGGTTAATATTCACAGTAGGACGAATGAACCGTAACCATTTTAAAAATAGTGATATACTCACACGACCAAGTTCATATTTACTGGCTGATGTTTAGCACACTCGATAATAAAGAAGTAGGGTAGATTATACTTCTTTCTTTAGTTCCCTCCCATACCCCAACAAACCAATGAAGAGTTGATATATAATTGCAAATTGAAGTTAAATTAAGTCTTGTATCACTTGTAAAAATGGTTAGAGTTCAAATTATGTTTGTTGATCCAATTTATAGCTGCGGTTGTTTATATCTTTTAATGACATGTAGAAAGTGGGGAAGAGAAGTTCATACAAAATACATTCTTATAACATAGTATATATTTAATTTATATTCTATTGCTATGCTCGTGCTTGCTAATATGTATCTATATTGTTAAATCCTTTGTTTCTCAGCCTTTAATGTATGATCAATCTATCTTCAACATCACCTTAGGATCATAAGCAACTAAGGTAGTTGAACATATTAGATTACCCACAAAAGGACACTAAATAATTATGTTAACAATAAGGTGTTCTTATAGTAGCTTTGAGTCTTCGACACTTCTCTAGCTTAGGATTTTTAGCATCTCCTTATTATATGATTCTCAAACTGTAGGTATTGTACAAGTTTGTTTGAGAGATTACAGAGAGCTGAATATCCGGTAGTGATGCTGAAGACACAATATCGAATGCACCCCGAGGTAGTTATATACATATATATGTATGTATCAAATAAATATTAGTTTCTGTCTTTTTTTGTTTTAATTATAAAACAATGTTATGCCATTGACAGCATTCATCAATATATTTTTGTAAATACATATTAACCATCTACAATGTGATTGATTATCACCCTTAATGCCAACAAGCATCATAATTTACAATGTTTGACATGATTAAAACCTTTTGTATTATCTATCAGAAAAAAAAGTATGAAGTGCCCGATTAAAATTCCACATTTTTGGTACCTGCTATGAGGTTTTTTTTTTCAGAAGCATTTTCATCTCTTCATGTCAGCACTTTGTAGAAATAATGTCATAATTTAGTATCTCGAGGTCCGTTTTTTTTTGGTTGAAAAGACTTAATCCGGACACAATCTGCAAGAGGTGCAGGTTCATGTGGGCTGTCTGACCCGTTTCACATTTTCCATGATAAACCTGATTTGTCCCCAAATTAGTTGGGTTTGTTATTGTGACCCGAACCTGCAAAAATTCAGGTCAGGTTCCGGTGCCCACGTGCTAGAGTCTATATTGCCAGCTCTATTCGCAAATCATGTCTCTACTCCACATCCCCTCATATCCTAGTTGTAAGTTGTGTAATTAATTAGATGAGATTTTTTTCTTAAAAAATGTGTGATATCAATGAAGATGTCTCAACCTAACCTGTTACTGGGTGAATACATATGCATTTTTACAAGTTAAAAAAATTTCTGCTGAGTTTGTGTGAATCTTTTACCAAACAGATAAGAAGTTTTCCATCAGAGGAGTTCTATGCCGGGAAACTAGAGGATGGGGATGATGTGAAGAAGAGGACTGAGCGTGACTGGCATCGCTATCGCTGTTTTGGCCCATTTTGCTTTTTTGACATACCAGGGAAAGAGTCTGATGCCTCAGGAAGAGGATCTTGGGTAAATGTAGACGAGGTTGAGTTTGTTCTTCTAATGTATCATGAATTGGTGGCCAGATACCCTGTTCTTAAGTCAAGCTCTCAGCTAGCAATTATATGCCCGTATAGACATCAACTCAAGCTCTTCAGAAAGCGTTTCAAGGAAAAATTTGGGGAGGAGTCAGAAAAATTTGTGGATATTAATACCATTGATGGTTTCCAGGTAATGTAGTTTTTTGTTTTGTTTGAGATAAGTTTCAATTTGGTATATTTAAATGTTTCATTTGTTCAATTTGTCACAGAACAGAGTTTAATGCTCGCTCTAGTACGCAATATAAGTAAACTACGCTAATATAAAGTCACAGTTAGTTTTGTCAACAAAAAATATACAGTCAGTAGCTGACTATCATTTATTTGGCCAACTGAAAGTTTCATGTGAGGCGTGAGGTGCTATTGACTCTTGTATTAGTAATCATCGTTGAGAAATTGCGTTGTATGCCTTTGCTACAAGAGTTTTTTCATAATACTCTCTCTCCGTTCCAAAATGAATGTCATCTTTCCTTTTTAGAAAGTTAGTTAGGTATGAATTACAAATAGTTTTCCTCTAATAATTTAGTTTGTATATTTTAAGTTTCTTACGACACATGCCTACTATGATATAAGAGAAAATATACAACACTAACTAATTTCTCCTTAATTTTTCTTAAAATAAAAACCAAGACACTCATTTTGGGATGGAAGGAGTGTTTGTTTGACGTAAATATATTTTTTTGGGTCATGTTTCAATTTATGGCTCATATGTAGATTTTATTTTTAAATAGCCATTTGCTAACTGTGTAATTAATTATATGTAGAAAAAATTAACGGTGATTTAATTTGACACATGTACCAAATTTTCTTAGTTTTCTCTTTAGTACCTTACTAGTTTACTGAATAGAGCACTACAAAACTCTCCTATTTAACTTTATCTGGTATAATTGAAGATAATTAGATTAGGTCATTCTATTGTTCTTGATTTGTACGGTAACTCTGCACACACATATTTGTATGATAAGCCTTGCCTCCACTTTTTGTGTCAGGGACAAGAGAAGGATGTTGCGATTTTCTCATGTGTTAGGTCAAACAAAAAAACCATCGGGTTCTTGCGTGATTTTCGACGAATGAATGTTGGGATTACTAGAGCTAGAGCATCTGTGCTGGTCAGTTTTCCTTAAGCTCCATATCTCCTCCTCACTACAAGTAAATGTGTCCAATATCGTCTCATAAGTTTGATTGTTTCAACAGGTTGTGGGGTCAGCATCGACGTTGAAACTAAACGACCACTGGAAAAACCTGGTGGAAAGTGCCGAGAAAAGAGATTCTCTTTTTAAGGTGAGTAAAAATACTTAACAATTTTGTTGGAAATTTTCTGTTCCAATTCTTTATTGCTTTTGTTTTTACCTGTTCATATTTGGGTTAATAGTAACAGTTCTCCACTCACATTAAGAAAATATTCTATATTGGTTCCTCTACTTTTCATTTTGTTTTGAATTGGTACCCAATTTCAACACATAGCGTTGCTGTCACATTATGCTGATGTGACAATTTTTTTAAAAAAATTCTACAAGTTTTTTGACGAGGCAATCATGTGACTGTTAAGTTAGTTAAATTTTCGAATGAGGCTATATTGAAACAAAATTGTATATACTGAGGGACCAAAGTGGACAAAATTAACTTGTCACATGGTCACCACTTCAACAAAAATATTTCAATGTATTAAAACTTTTTGAGTTAAAAATATTTCAACGTATTTCAACCAATATATGTCGGGACCGAATTGGAACCAAAATAGAACATTTTCCCACATATTAAAACTTTTTTAAAACATAAATGTTTTTGCTTTAAAATGCATTTTTTGTCTATTTCATAATCAAAATTGTTAATCATTTGAAAATTTTCATATTTTAAGGTTGGAAAATTCAAATATTCGAATCTGCTTTTTTTTTTCCTTCAATTTTCATATTCTGGTCTCATTCAACACTGAAATATGACATCAAACATTTCCTTGGAGAATCATTTACTACTTTAACCTTCAATTTCCGAACAATTCCATCTAATGTCCAAGCTACCCCATTCTTGTAGGTCCCCAAGCCCTACGAGTCGTTTTTCAGCGAAGAAAATCTGAAGACTATGGATTTGAGAGAGAGAACTCAAGAAAATCAAGGCGAACAAAATATGGATGAACCTGGCCCTGGCTTCG
>JAYMTE010002204.1:0-11619 GCA_036897545.1 Pelargonium fulgidum
AAACTTGATGATGTGGCAAAATAGCTTAGGTGTCAGTTGTAACCGGTTGTTTGGACTAAGATAAAAAAATTTGGTCAGTCTAATGTTGAAAAATAGGCAAAATCTTAAATAGATGTCAACTCTAAAAAAGAAACAACTTTAAGGGGTCTGGAACCAATTAACCTTTTTGTTTTCTTCTTATAAGTAACGAGACATCATATCCTAAACCCCATCCCACAAATCTCACCCTATACCATCGACAATGAGGCTTGAACTTGAGAGTTCAGAAAAAATCAAAAGTGGTATTAACCACTTGGCTCAACATGTCTTAGTCATTGTTGTTATCTTGTGAATAATACTCTCGTTGTTCCTACTACGTGGCTTTTGCTAGTTTTGTACTTGTAATTTATTTTCTACCTCAAAAATTATTTACATTGTACCATTTACAGATAAAAAGAAATTATGCTTTTAAAAATAGTTTTAAGGGCACATTTGTCATTGACAACAAATTTACGAGGTTGCTGATAAATAATAATAAAAAAAACTAATTTATGAAAATTAAGTCTAACAAATTCGAGAGAATTCGCCTAATATGATACCAAACAAACGAGCAATGCGAGTCTACGAGAACTGGTGAGGTGCTCTTAAATTCACCCTTCATATCATCGACCAAGCACGTGTTCTAATGGTCCCACTTAGCATCCAATCCGACGGTCATCTTTTGGTTAAGTACACGGATGATGATGAGCCCTAGTAGCACGCTACACTCCACTGCTTATACTTGAGAGAAGCGTCCTTAGCTTCCGGTTGGATCGAATTCTCTAAACCCTAAATCTCCATAGACGACCTCCTCTGCACACCTCGTCGAGATCAGGTAAGCTCATCTCTCATTTTCGCTTCTCTGTTTGCAGAAACCATGGCCTTAGCTTGTTTTCATCTTCTATGTGGCTAATCGAAGCATCTATGTCTGGTAAACGAGAGAATGGAGAATTAAAATCTTAAGAATACATTATAGCTTGAGCAAGTTTTCGATTTTTCATCTTACATTCGATGTAGACTTGCTAATTTGTGTTTCTTTGACATCACTGTTTCAGATCATTTGGAACGTTCAAGTTTCAGATAGTCATATATGGCGGTATGTTAGATGCTACCGGCATTTATGTTTTGGGATCAGTGTTTTTTTAGTCTTCGTTTTTGAATAATATGTTTTTTCCATCTTACTTGTACGTTTGTTGATGTACCTGGTGAATCTATCAGATTGATAGAATCTTTAAAGATGAAGCTAGTGAAGAGAAAGGAGAGCGTGCCAGGATGGTATGTATAGTGTTCTGGAACTGTCTTGCTGTTTTCCAGCATTATAGTATTACTTTGTACAGAGTTGTGTTTTATTTTTGTATCTTATATACTAAGGTCCATTCACTATTCTATTGTAGGCGTCTTTTGTTAGTGCAATGGCAATTGCTGATTTGGTCAAGACTACCTTAGGTCCCAAGGGAATGGTAAAGTTTCATCTTTGATTAGAATTTTCCAACATTGAAGGATGAATGTATTGGATATAAGCTTGTAATTCGTTTTTATGATTAAAAACCTGCCCTTCATTGGTTTTCGTTTCACTGTGTACCAGGATAAAATCCTGCAATCAACAGGCAGAGGACATTCGGTTACTGTTACGAATGATGGTGCCACAATCTTGAAGTCCCTCCACATTGACAACCCTGCTGCCAAAGTCCTCATTGGTATCCTGGCAATTATTGGTTTGCTTATTTTGTGACGCAGGTCATGATTGTTGATAAAATTCTGAACTTTTTATGAGTATCTGGTAAATGGAGTGGTTGTTTAATGTGTCTGCATAACAGTTTGGAATAGATTTAAGATATTATTTGATGCACATCCTTAACTTTATGGGTTAGACATTTCAAAAGTTCAAGATGATGAAGTCGGTGATGGAACAACTTCTGTTGTTGTTTTGGCCGGTGAGCTTCTAAGGGAGGCAGAAAAGCTGGTTGCTGCAAAGATTCACCCAATGACTATAATAGCAGGTATACTCTTAGGTTCTGATAGTATGCTGTATTCTTCTGGTTGCTGGGGAAAACATTTCTCAATTTCACCACTTTTAGGGTATATTTTTCATTAGCTAGTCACATTAAGAAAATGTGTTGTTTCAATCTGTATCTTTTTGCATGTTGTCATACTCTGGAGCCTGATATTTATGTTTTAATGACGTGTCTATATTCCTTGATATACTTTCATCCCAAATGCATGTTAGAGCTGTAATCCTACTTGCTTGATAGTTATGTATGTATTAAAACTTTCATATGTTTTAATGACGCGTCTTCATTCCTTGATCTACTTTCATCCCAAATGCATGTTAGTGTTGTAATCCTACTTGCTTCAGTTGCTTGATAGTTATGTATGTATTAAAACTTTCATATGTTTCCTAAAGCAATATGATTAACATTTCAGTATGCGAACTGTCCCAAAAATTATGAAATAAACGCTACCATGCTGATCAATGTGCCTCCTTGTGTACAATTTAAGTTGGGAGTTGTTTTCTGTATAATTATTTTCTTAGATAGCTCCAGGTTAACATGCATCTATGTCCATTAGTTAATGCTATGTTTTTGTACTGGCCTTCTTATTTTGTCAAATTTATCCAATATTCAAATTTCTAAGGTGAAATTGTTTGAATGATTAAGTTACAGAATGGCAGCTGAATGTGCTCGCGATGCTTTATTGCGGAAGGTTGTGGATAATAAAGAGGATTCAGGTAGTTGATGTTGCTATTCTTTGTACCTGAGTCTATTGTTTCCTTGCATGGTTTCTCCGCTATTGTCCATTCAGAGGTCTTTCTATCTATTTGTAGTTTAATGAGATATTTAGACTGATGAGCTGATGTTTGTGCATGAAAATTGTTTTTTATTTTATGCTATTATTTTAGACAACTGATAAGCTTTATCAAACTTCAGATACATGCCTTTGCTGTGTTCTAGTTCTAAGACATCATTTTACAATGCAGAGAAATTCAGGGAAGACTTGATGAAGATTGCAATGACTACTTTGAGCTCCAAAATCCTTTCACAGGATAAAGAACATTTTGGAAAGCTGGCTGTTGACGCTGTTATGAGGCTAAAGGTGAATACAGTTTCAAAATGCTCATTGTTGATAATCCATGTTAAAAAAGTTCATGTATACTGCTAAATCTCAATTCTTTACTGAGAAGTTTTATAGCCGGTACGAAAGAGGAAAGTAGTAAATATTAAATGTATGAATCAGAAATAGTGGAGTCATAAGAGATTTTTCTATCATTATAGGATTGCATCAATAATCAAATCTAAGCCATTTCCTTTTTGACTTGGTAATTGTTGAGCTTACAAGATATCATCAAAATGAGTTCCTTTAGTGCCTGTTCTTTGTAGACCATATTGTCTTAAGATAAGAGTATATTAGCGCTTCATGCTTGTTGGGATATTTAGAATCCCATTATATATGAGATTCATTTATGTATGCCTCATTTTAATAGATCAATTAGCTCCTTGTAATAAGCCTTAACCTAGGCTATTTCCTATTTAATTTTGAGTCAACTCTTGTAATGTCCTATATGAAGGGCTTTTATTCTACATCAATATTAACAATAGCATTTCATCTTCTCTACAATGCCAAATTAGATAGGTGGAGGTAAGTATTAGAATCTTAAGGGTATGGGATAAGTATTAATGTTACTGTATTATTAGTATGCTTTTCATTTGTGGCGTTTAGCTTATAATGTTGGAAATGCAGGGCAGCACAAACTTGGAATCCATTCAAATCATTAAGAAGCCTGGAGGATCTTTAAAGGATTCCTTTTTGGATGAGGGGTGAGATACACTTTGCTTAGATCTGAGCAGCTGTTCTTTTTGCATGTCTTTCATATTTATTGGCATGCTTTTGCCTTCATTGGACTATAGGCATATTTTCAGTGTCATTCAAATTCTTAAAGTTACAAGTGATTAGAATGTCCTGCAACCTATTTCAATTGTAATTACTGAACTTTACAATTGACATTATGTTATTATTACCAGAGAAAAGGAATATTATTGCTAGTGTTGTTAGTATACGATATGCTTTAATGCACTGTATTGTTTTTCCATCATTATGAATTCCTTTAGTGTTTAATGTAAAAATTGTTTTCTAACTTCAGAGTCATTTTCTTTTCAGATTTATTCTTGACAAGAAAATTGGTGTTGGACAACCAAAACGCATTGAGAATGCAAACATTTTGGTAGCTAATACTGCAATGGATACAGATAAAGTGAAGATCTATGGTGCACGTGTTCGTGTTGATTCAATGGCTAAAGTTGCAGAGATAGAAGGGGCCGAGAAGGACAAAATGAGAGAGAAGGTACAGAAGATTATTGGTCATGGGATAAACTGTTTCGTGAACAGACAGTTGATTTACAATTTTCCAGAGGAACTTTTTGCTGATGCCGGTATACTAGCAATCGAGCATGCTGATTTTGAAGGTATTGAGCGACTTGCTCTAGTTACTGGTGGTGAAATTGCATCAACATTTGACAACCCAGAGTCTGTAAAGCTTGGGCATTGCAAGCTTATTGAGGAAATCATGATTGGGGAGGATAAGTTGATACATTTTTCTGGTGTTGAATTGGGTCAGGCATGCACTATAGTACTCAGAGGTGCAAGGTATATGGTCTTGAACAAATTTTATTGTCTTTTATTTTCCTGTATGATAATGTTTGCATTGAGCCAATTATTTGTTATCGTGCTAAAATATGTCATTTTCTTCTCGTTTGAATGTTATATTCTGATATCAATATTTTCTTTTTGCAGCCATCACATGCTTGATGAGGCCGAAAGGTCATTGCACGATGCTTTGTGTGTGCTGTCTCAGACAGTCAATGACAGCAGGGTTTTGCTAGGAGGTGGATGGCCTGAGATGTTGATGGCGAAGGATGTTGATGAGCTAGCCCGGAAGACTCCTGGGAAGAAGTCTCATGCTATTGAAGCATTTTCCCGGGCACTTATAGCCATTCCAACAACCATTGCTGACAATGCTGGTTTGGACAGTGCTGAGTTGATTTCTCAGCTTCGTGCAGAGCATCATAAAGAAGGAAGCAAGGCTGGGATTGACGTCATCTCTGGATCTGTAAGCACAGAAACTAAACCTGGATAATGAAAATTTTCTGTACTGTTCTTTTTTTGCCAAGCATGAGTAATGATGGATGGAAAATTTAGCCTGAAAAACTATATAGATGAAAACACACGTATATAGAATTAACTGCTCAAGGAGTAGCTGATTGACACTGAGTTGCTCATCTTTATTGTCACCAATGTCGGAATGAGTTGCTTATCCTTAGATTTTTGTTGGAAATTGTCAATCATTGTGTTTCTGACTCTGTTCTTTTGTGTAATTCAGGTAGGAGATATGGCAGAGTTGGGGATCTCTGAATCATTCAAGGTTAAACAGGCTGTGTTGCTTTCCGCCACTGAGGCGGCTGAAATGATTCTTAGAGTTGATGAGATCATTACTTGTGCTCCACGTCAGAGAGAAGATAGGATGTGATAGATCATATTGATGATTTTGGCCTGGTGTTTTATTTGTTGTAGTGTGCTATTTTATTGGAACGTCATCTGTGCTGCAGTAACTGTAGGTTGGATTTTGTTAGGAACTTGAAATATTTTGTATTAAAGAAAAACTAAGGAAAATTTTGGTTTTTGTATGTTTTGGGAATGGTTAGTGTTGAATTGCTTTATAATCGTGTTTGATTCTGTTCTTGGATCAAGTTTATGCTTGTGTCCTTGTTAAGTGTTGAATTGCATTAGTATTTAGAGTTTATCGCTACAGATGAAAAGAACCACTGAACGGTCTCCACTAGGCGACTCAGTGTGGTTTTTGTCTTGCAGCACTTTCTTATACTTGTTATGTACTATTATGACAATAATCTCGTTTATTCTGATCTACGAACAGAAAAGATTATTCTCTCTTTTGATTGGAAAGTTGTCTCCAACATGATAATGGTTTAAGATCTAACATTTTGAAAATGTCAAATAAATGAGTAGTCCATTAATGGTTTCGAGCCGAAAGTCAAATTGTTGATGGCACAGTCTAGGCCCAGGAAATAACCAGAACCACTCACCTCGACATCACCTTGCGTCAGCTGGTTCGGTGTCAAAATATATCTCAATTTATCCATTATATGTCATAGTACGAAACTTACCTAGCTCACCTATCTTCCTTCACCATTCGATACATAACTGGAATTCTTCAATCAAGCTCTTGTGCTTTGGTTTCACTGATAATCATGGCTGATTATTCGAAGTTCGATCCTCAGCTTGTTGTTTCCCATCAGTACCCTGAGGTTAGTGATTCAACTATCATTTAACTCTGGGTTTGTTAATTCTTCTTCTTCTTCTTCTTCTCATTTCTTCTCTACTATTTTGTTGCTCGGTGCATCTATGGACGACCTGACCTAATCGTAGACCACATACACCTACACTGAAAGGTACGAATACTCGGTGGTTACTGTTTTGCTTGCTTGTTTTTGTTCTAATTTTTACTTTAATTGGTTCGATTTTAATAACAATCTGGATTTGGAGACAGAGATGCAATACTTTATGCACTGGGTGTCGGAGCGTGCGCACGTGATGCTGTAGATGCTGATGAGCTTAAATATGTTTACCATGAAGATGGCCACAATCACATCCAGGTACTCATTCAGGCTTGTTCCTTACTACATGTGCTCTTATTCTTACGAATCAGTCACTCATCTTATATATCCTTCATGTCTCTATCTGTGCATGTTCATTCAGCCAGTGTTGCTTTGGTCTTTTGCTTGATAGTTATTGAATGTTCCTCCATCTGTAGGAGTGTATATGTATGTTATTAGATGCGGGATTGGGTGATGCTTCAATTAAAAGAAAAAGAAGTGCCAAGTATCCTTGAGATATATGGAGATGAATGACTACTTAGAATGTATATTTATGCCTTTCATCTTTAGGTTACAAAACTGCAATAAATCATGTGCCAACACATTCATTATTTAATAACAGGATTATGTAACAATTACTGGAACAAGAGAAGGTGCTCTCATTTTGTTTTCCTATGATATGTGCGTTTGCCAACACTTGGAATCTGATGAATACTCTTATATGTCTAAGAAGATGATATCCGTGTACTTGTATTTTATAATTTGCGTTAGTTGCTATAGAGTCACAGAATTTGTAGTTTGGACCGACGAAGGCCTGACTTTAATGTTGCGTGTCCTGATCTTTAGGTGTTACCAACATTTGCTGCTCTTTTTTCGCTTGGATCTGTGCCAGATGGTTTCAATCTGCCAGGATTTGAGTAAGCACTCTACAGTCTACACATCTTTAGATTGCTGAGATTCACTTATTGGGTTTAATTCTTTATTCCTAGATCCCATACTCTTCATTTTTTATACTTCTTTTCTAGTATACTGAAACAAAAATGACATTGTTTTTATTGTTAACAGTTTTGATCCACGTCTTCTCTTGCATGGACAACAATACATAGAACTCTATAAACCATTTCCTTCTAGTGGTTGTGTAAGGCTCCTCATCCTTAGTGTAATTCTTATTTTCTTTGTTTCAAATATGACTGAATGCGCATCAGCTCTGTTTCAGAATGAGGCGGTCCGCCTTAAGATTGGTTGATGACCAAGAGTCAATCAATCATATAACTATATAAGGTGAAAGGGTAATTGTGTCCCTAAATAATGTAGTAATAGTGACATACAGACTGAAAACACACTCAGTTTCAGATGGCGTTAGGTGTGAAGTGTGGTTTACTAAGAAAATATCATTTTTCTGATTTGGACACGTTCAATAAAAATTATGAGGATTTTATTTTACAAAGGGAGGAGAGGCAGTTGGGTGTCAACATGGATAGAATTAGTGAGAAGTCGTGTCAATACTCTACTTGAAGCCATGGCTATCCATGTGCTAAACAATAGAGTATGTTGGTGTTTCCCATCTAAACCCGAGGGCACTCAGTATAGCTAGAGTAACTTATGTCAGTGGTCGAATATATGCTAACAGAATATCAGGTGGAAGTTTCATTCATACATATTCGACCTTAATTATATAATTTTGGTAAATTTTCTAAGTTGATAGTTTCTCCTTTGCATGACTTGAATTTGGAAAATGATGTTTGTTTCTAGTTTTTTTCACTCAAGTTATGCTAAATTGCATCCTTGTTTTAACTGTTGGTGCAGATACAAAATAAAGTATGTATTGCAGGATTGCATGATAAAGGTTTGTTTTTATTAATTGAAATATATTCATCAATCCACTTACTGTAGAATATTTATACATGGACAAGGAATGTGTTATATTTTTATACAACAAGTCTTTAAAATAATGAATTATACTATTTCAAGAGTTTATGATATCATTGTAGTTTTCATACTATCTACTCTCTATAGTATTTCATTTATATTTCAAATTAAGGTAGCTATGCTCTACCAGGCCATGGTTTAATTTTTTCTCTCAATTTATTTCAGGTAAAGCTGCTGTTCTTGAAATAGAAACTAAAAGTTACGAAAAAGAGTCTGGTGAATTGTTATGCATGAATCGGTGAGTTCTCTTGTAAAAGCTCTATTATTTCTATCTTTTGAGTCAGCTAAGATCATAATGTGCAGGATGACTGTCTTTCTGCGTGGAGCTGGTGGTTTTTCAAAATCATCCCGTCCATTTTCCTACTCAAACTACCCCACCAACCAGGTTTCAGCTGTTAAAATCCCAAACGGCCAACCATTTGCTGTATTTGAGGACTGTACCCAACCATCACAGGTACCCTCTAGCCCTTTATGCAGTGTTGCTGGAACTAAAACGGCCGGCATTATCCAATCTTGATGCCATTGGTTTCCTTCTAACGTTAAATACACTGTGATGAGTCTTTTTTATCCTGTCAAACTTGCCCAACCAATTAAAGTCCAAATTCAGGTCTCTTAGGTCATTGTCTACTTGTTCCTTAGCCTGAAGAAGATAAATAACCGTTAAGTGAAGGTCAGTGCGGGCTTCATCTCAGGTGGGAGACTGAGAATCTCTACCATGATAGAATCAATGCATTACAAGATATGTTTAAGAGAGAATCGTAAAATGATTAGTGATGAAAGTCGAAAAGTCCCCATCTCTGTACTTAAAGAGATTGGACGATGATGTGGCATTTTGTGACTAGTTAATGATATCATGGTGACGTCATCTTTTCCAGAGCCCTTAGGCGGAATTATGGTGAGGGGTTTGAGAGGTTACCTTTAGGACTTACCGCTTCCCTAAGTCCCATCACACTACGAGACCTCTCTTGCCAACCAGACATAGTGTGAAGTGGCTGTGAGGACCTTGAGAGAGACCTTAGAAAGGTCCCCATATGTAACCAAAATTAAGGAGGAATGTTCAGAGGTAAGGACTCAAAGGAAGTGTGGAGCTCTGCTGAAGATGCTGCCCATAACTGTGGTGAGATCCTTTGTGAGGGCTCGCCATGGGCGTGGTGAGTTCTTCTTAGAAATGTCACTGCGAGATAAGTCTGTTATCAAACTTTAATCACGTATGGAGGAGGGTGACCTTGGTGATGTGGTCATTGGGAAGGTGTTAAGTGAGGTGAATGTGAGGTGAGGACCATGAGAGAGCTCTTGAAAAGGTCTCCATACTTAGCCAAAACTAAGAAGGAAGAAGGTGCAGAGGTTATGACTTAAAAAAGGGGTGGAGCTCTTCTGGAGGCGCTGCCCACAACCATGGCTTTTGTGGTTCACGGATGTAGGCGTGCCTTGGCTGATTTTCCTCCACTTTCTATTATTGTTTTCATCAAGTCCTTAGCACTTGTGTTCACGTCTTACTCGGTTTGCAAATTCTTTTGTGGACCCACACTTGGCCTAAATTTCCCCGGGTTTCTTCTTGGTCAATTGTCACGGGAGAACGGGATTTGACTTAGAGGCCAATTCATGGGTGATTTTTCAGTATCATCACATTGAATCAATGTGTCGTTGATGTTTAGTTATCATATTCATAGTAGTTAGCGGCGCAAAAAGTTTTTGGGGCCTAGAACCAATGAACTAAGGCCTAAAAGCACCACTAAACAAGGCGACACCATCGTAGGGGATGACCGGCAAGGAGCTCCCTCCCCAACTACTATAGTGGGCAAATTCTGAAAAATGCTCCCAAAAACAATCAGTTGAGGTAGAACTGGCCCCATGATGCTTACGGCCAGTATACCAATCCAACACAATCCTGATTTTAGGATTTTATGTGTGTATAAATTGCTGGAGATTCGGCTGCCAAAATGTATGGATGGGTTGAGTTTCTAGAGATGATTATTTGAAAAATGACATTTTGTGGGCACCGCCGAGTGCCTAGCAGTGAAAAACTATGTAAGAGACTCAAGGCTTTGATGCCATGTAAAGAAACAAAAAGTAGAATGTGATTTTCTTGCATTTGATTATTAGGAGAGAACCCTTTATATAGTGTTTAATAAACAAAAAGAAAATAAACTTAGACTAAGGTTTTAATATAAGGAGCTAAATTATAAATTTCTAATGGATCTTTAACCTATCAACATTTTCCATATTTGTTTTCTGTACAATTTTAATTCTTTTATAATTTTTCGCAGGCATTGCTTTACAGGCTATCTGGTGACTATAATCCTCTGCATTCGGATCCTAAGATTGCCGAAGTTGCAGGGTTTGCACTCTTATCCACGAACTGAATAATTCTTATCTTTCATATTAGGACGGCTTGGTCATGCTAAATTACATCTTTCTATTTCATGAAGAATAGTAGTACAATGATTTTGTGGCTTGATCACATCTGAGTGAATATTAGAGCTAAATTGTGTGTAGTATTCTACTAAATGGTCCCCATGATGGTACTTGAATCCAGGCTATTGGGCTCAACTAACTTGCTGGAGTGTATTTAGGTGCAGTCCAGATTGTTCTATCATGTTAAGACGAACACATCAGTTTCTGTTCAAAACAAGTGCATTATAATTAGTGTGTCCTAGTTCAACAACATGATTGGATGTTCTACAGAATTATAATGTGTGCATTGCATTTGAAACAAATCTGTGAAAATTGTTCTGCTCTCAGGATTTTATGAATTGTCTATTGTTATTTGATGTAGAGATTCATGTAAACTTTTGATTTGATTTTTTTGCCCATGTGCTGAAGATTTTCGCGCCCAATACTGCATGGGTTGTGCACGCTGGGATTTGCAGTTAGGGGGATCATCAAATGCATCTGCCGAGGAGACCCAAATAAGGTCAAAAGCATATCAGGCCGATTCCTTTTACACGTGTACCCTGGCGAAATTTTAATCACTGAAATGTGGCTTGAAGGCTCAAGGTAGAATTGCTTTTTGTGGCAGTAGTTTTACTGTGGAACGGCATTCATATGGATGAGAAATTGAATTTTGTTGTTGCAATGCAGGGTCATATACCAGATGAAGGTGAAAGAAAGGAACCGGCCTGTGCTTTCTGGGTTTGTGGATCTTCATCCAATAAGTTCATCATTGTGAAGTGCAGACAGACAGCTATAAGATATTTAATTTATAGTTTAACAGCATATATAATAGGGGTAATTACTTATGGATACCCTGTGTTTTACATGTTTTTGAACTAAATGCTCTAAGATT
>JAYMTE010002205.1:0-11619 GCA_036897545.1 Pelargonium fulgidum
TGACTTTATAATGGGCCTATGGGCTTCTGAGTTTTGGGCCGGCGTTGATTGGAGGCCCAACTCAATCCAGCCCAACCCAAACAATTTTTTATTGGCAGCCCAAATTTAGCTACAAGCAATAAAAAAATAAATAAATATATATTTTTTTGATTTTGAGGACATTTAGGTATCGTTTGAATTAGAGAATTCAAATTATCACAGATTCTATATATTACAGGAATTTAGATTTCTGGAATTCATATTCTTGACTTTGTCACTTTCGCATGTAAAATCGGGATATCAAACGATACCTTACTGGTAATTTCTGAAACCGTAATAATGGGCCACAGAAGTAGGAGTATTTACTGAAAACCAGCAAAATGAAGCAGTGAATGAGTGGTAATTAAAAGGACATTAATGTCAATTTACTTGTATTTACTGTTTTACTTCAAAGCATCCCAAATTGGAGGCGCTCCTTAATCATTACCTTGTTAGCCTACGTCTCTTGCTCTAAAATTGTTCCAAATTTTGGTGTAAAAGAGATAAAAATGTGATTATGCAATCTCATGTACTGGATGATCGGAGGTAGGTTAAACGTTATTTCAACTACACGAAAACGACAAATAATCAGTACATGTACGTATAATACTTGTATTAGTCTTGAACATTTGAAGGTAAATATTCGAGATAACGTCTAGAAACATTTAAGAATATAAATAAATATACAAACGTTGTGTGTGAACTGACTATATATAGTTTGATTGAAGTGTATCCGGTAGTAAGTTTTTTAGGATTATTATATCACCAATTTTGCACTTATTTGTGCACTTAAAACCACCAATCGTGATTAAAAAAAAGTTGTATTTTAACTTGAGGGTTTTGAGTTTGAAATTTCAACAAGAAAGATTTCACTAATTAAAAGAGGAGATGTTAAATCATAATTTTCATTATCTTATTTATATATTTTAATAAATTTGTGGGCACAAACTGATATTTTTTTCTTGGTGAAATCACAGTGTCTTTGATTGAGACTCTGTTCAATTTTATAAATGAACCAACATGGCAATGTATATATATGGCACTTGGTCCTACCCTTTTCACTAGTTTAGTCCCTCGCATTAACTACTAATCAAACTAATTAACCAAATTACAACATTATTGTATTTAAAACTCCCACCAAACACCCCCAACTTTTCACATGATCATCACTCTCATGACTCATCATTTTCACTATATTTTCTCCTCCCACACATCACACCCCAAACAACCCAACACTCCCAAAACAATGCCATGCAATATTGGTCTCTTGTTACCATCCAAAATGGTAGCAATAGTAGTATTATTAGTTTTGGTCATCACAAGTAGGTATTGTAGAGCCATAGTTCCAGCAATCATAGTGTTTGGAGACTCCACAGTGGACTCAGGAAATAACAACTACATTGATACGATTCTCAAGAGCAATTTTAGGCCTTACGGCCGCGATTTCTATGGCGGCCGCCCGTCGGGGCGGTTCTGCAACGGGAGGCTCCCGCCGGACTTTATATCGGAGTATTTTGGGCTGAAACCGGTCGTGCCGGCTTACTTGGATCCTGCTTTTGGCATTGCGGATTTTGCCTCCGGTGTTTGCTTTGCCTCTGCTGGCACTGGCTATGACAATGCCACTTCTCGGGTTATGGTAATTAGTTCAATAAGTGTCGTTTTAAGGTTATTCGCACATGTTATTGCTAGAAAATGTATGTACACAAACTTAATAGGTGCACAAAAAGAGAGATCTAATGATCTAGGATTGTGATTGCTTTTCAATTTGTCATCGTGTTGACACGTAATGTTTATGCGCTTAAACATTGTGTGTAGTTATTCAACTAACTTTATTTAATCGTTGGGGGCAGATAGGGGCACACATAAACGTTTAAGTGTTAATAGAGAATTTGTTGAGGATTAAATTACGAATAGTTCTTCATTTGTGTACGTAGATTTTTTTCTCAATTTTTTGCGTGTTCATATCACTTAGTACTCATATTTTTTACTTGCTAGGAAAAATTGGGTAGCCTTTAAATGAAAAATTGGAATGAGAATGATATCAAAAAGTCATGGTATAAGTATAATGAAGTGAAATCACATTTCGATCATTGATCTCAATATTCTTGAACATTTTTTTTTGAAGAGGTATAATTATAAAAGTATATATATATAGTGCAATTAATTTACAAAGAATGACACTTATGTTATATTGATGTGACATCTGATCTTGGCATATGATTCTGCGTCATTGATAATGTTTATGAAACTTCTCTATAATCATCTCAAACTTTTAGTTTAAACATAAAAACAAGTCTTTTATTTACATGAAAAAGGACATTTTCTACTTTTAAACAATTTTCTTCCTTCTTAATCTGTCATTTATTCAAAGAAAAAAAGGTAAAAATTTGTACCTCCTGAGCTAAACATGTGGATCAAATAAAATCGAACGTCACATCAACTTATACAAAAAAATACTGCATGCACTATCTCGCATGTAACAGTTCGTTTTTCCTTATATATTTACGTGTTGTTCGCATACATGCAGAATGTGATACCTCTATGGCAAGAACTTGAACTGTACAAGGACTACCAAGAGAAACTAAGAGCCTACCTTGGCCCTCAAAAGGCCAACCAAATCTTGGGGGATGCCCTATACATCTTGAGCTTAGGCACCAACGATTTTCTCGAAAATTACTACTCGCTCCCTCAAAGGCGGTCCGAGTTCACGGTGACTCAGTACTCGAGTTTCCTGGTCACAATCTCTGAGAAATTTATCAGACAACTCTATGATCTTGGCCTCAGAAAATTGTCCTTGACAGGGGCTCCTCCAATGGGGTGCTTGCCATTGGAGAGGAACACAAATTTCTTGGGAAATAAGGAGTGCAATGAGATGTATAACAAAGTTGCTTTGGGCTTTAATGCCATGTTGACAAGAATGGTGCAAAGGCTCAATAGGGAGCTTCATGGGATCAAGGTGGTCAATGCTGATCCATATTTCAAGTTCTTGGACATCATTCAAAAACCGGATAAATACGGTAAGAAAGATGATTGGTGCATGCATGTAGTTGTTCGGGCTTAAATGGGAAGGGGGGAAATGCACGTTTGTTTTTCAGGCTAGCTATAATTTGTTGGCCCAAGTCAATACTTATTTTGTCAGCTCTTGACGACTGGTTTCAACTTACATGTACACGAGTCATTTGTTTTTTTCTTCTTTAAAAAAATTCTTTTAATATGGGTAACTGAGTTACTAGTCCAATAGCGGAGACAAACTTGAGGATCAACATAGGCACAATTTTTGGATTAGATTTAAATTATTAGACAACTGATGTTCGTTGAAACATTTTAGGAGAGATTGGATGAACTAATTTGAACTTTAACCTAAGAATTAAACGTAACTAAGACTAGTTAAAAAAATTCAGGGATGATGGGTGGGCACATGCCTACTACGGCCCACCCTTGACTCCAACAATGGCTACTACCTATACCTACACATGCAAGAGCATGCATTAATGTGAACAAGACTTATTTTGTCAGCTCGTGACGATTGATTTTTATGTTTGATTGCCTTGTCATCAAAAGTCCATTTTAGTGTTTTTACGTTTTTTTTTAGAGTGCTAACTTTAAACGTTCATCGTATAACATGAACGCTTATCTGTACGCTAAATTTTGTATTGTCATTATTGATGTGAATTGCATGCAGGATTTGGGGTAGCAGAAGTGGGATGTTGTGCAACAGGAATGTATGAGATGGGGTACACATGCAATGAGGACAGTCCTTTTACATGTGATGATGCTAATAACTTTGTCTTTTGGGATGCTTTTCATCCTACTGACAAAACCAATTTTATTCTTTCTGAGTATATTGTTCACAATTATTTTAACGTGTTTAGTTGATTGTTTACGTTGTAATCTAGGTACGTTGAATGTATTATACGTTTTAGTATGTATAATTACTTTGTTGATTCGGCTGAATCTACATATATTATTTTCAATGCAACAAAAAGTTGTGATTTTGTTAGCCGTCATTTTAATTTTTAACAATTTTTAAGCATTTAAATCGTTCAATTCTATAACAATTAATATATATGAATTATCATTGTTGAACCAGTATATATATATATGGTGGCAAAGCAATAAATGAAGTATAATTCAAAGCATAATAAAATCAAACCACCGATCCAATCTTAACAAACACACTCGCCCATACTAGCATATTTTTTTTATAAGCAAACGGTACTTTTTATATAAAAATTCAAAAGTTAAATAAAATTACAAAGAGGGTATCAACCCAAAAATGATAAATTAAAGCGGCTCCTATAAGATGCCAAACGATGAGATTAGACTTTAAGAAGTGGGATAAATTGTGAAGACGCTAGAGTATAAAACTAATGTTGGCCTTCAATTATCAGCTTAATTTTTTATAGTTGGCCTGGGTGGTTTTTTATGTGGTATCATAAATTGTAGGGAAAAAGGTTGTTTGTATCTACTCATTATTTTGGAAAAAGAAAAAAGAATATACATTTACTAATTGTTGGTTTGTTTTTCATTTGCTTTTAGTTTATGGCACATTATTAGGTCCATCAAAAAGAAACATTTAATTATAATTACAGCTGCAGATTTAGATGGTTGAAGCCTTAGCCCCCATCTTTTTCATGAATTAACCAAAATAGAGCTAAAAGATATTAAAGCCTAAAAGTGGTGTTCCATTTTCACATATTTATCAAGAATGGCTTCTCATTTTGTATGTGATTAAAATAAAATGCTCCACACTAAAAGGGTAATAATTAATTTCTTCTAACAAGATTTGCTGTTTTTAATTTTAAGGTTAATATATTTTTTTTAATTGAAAATTTTAAGGTTAATATTAAGTAATGATATTTAACATTTTGCAATAATATATAATTTAAACATTAAACTATGAAGAGGAGAATCCAAACTAAATTAATATATATATACAAGAAGTATTTTTACATTGAGAAAAAAAAATTATGAACATATATATTTTATTATTTGTTGACATTATTTTCATTGTTTGTTTAAATATTTTTTGTTTACACAAATTCTTTCATAGTAGTTTAAATTGGGGTTTTTATAGTTAGTTTATTATTATTTTTTCAGTAACTATACAACATGAGTATATCTCTCATTTTAACCCAAAATCTCATGCGTAGGTAAGGAAACAATTCGATCATTTGGCTCAACATGTCTTGGTTATATTCCGTTTATATTATTTTTAATTTTTCTTACAAGTTTGTAAAGTTAATATTTTGGACACACCTCCAATATTGTTAGAGGGTTAACTTCCATTGGCTATTGTGGTGGCTATTTATAGCACCATATTGGTACAATTTACAGCAGATAAAGATTCTAACATTAATTAATGTCCTTTTTCTCTTGCTCAACTTGTGTATTTTTGTGAAAATCTTTATATTGTTCTTGGCCAGCCAAATAATACTCTATTTATAAGTGGGGAAAATCAACATCAAAGCTTGTATTGATATTAAAGGTTTCAAAGTTTTAGCTACCAAAACAGTTGTGATTTATTGATAAAAGAGTACTCAAAGTTCTTGCTAGTTTGCTATAATCCTATGTTAGATGTGTTGACTTACATGCATACAAGAGCATTATGTAAAGTATTTGTAGATTAGTTGTAAGCAATTCAACCATTAATAAATGATTAAAAAAATACTATGTTCTATCGGTTATTAGGATTCAACTATTTTGTGCACAATTAGTATCCGTAGAAACAATATTGAAACGTCATGTCAACGCTAATTATGTACTTAATATATTTTGTTTGTTTATCAATTTTATTGAAAGAATCATATTTCAGCACTACATTAATTGAGATCATTTGAATTAAATTATGAAATTGATAGTTGAAGACATTTACAACTTATAATCTAATAAAAAGGTGGATTAATAAAGTGAGAGAATGCATTTTTTTTCTTTTTTCTTTTTAGCCGATGTGGCACATCAGATCATATCGGTATATCTGACCCAACCCGATCCTAATAATAACCATTTGAGAAAGGAGAAAAATTTGTTTCCCTCTGTCACTAGCTCATCAAGACCCCAAAACAATGTGCAACTAATCAATGTGATGTGTCATCTGATTTATGCATATAATAAGAAAAAAAGATGTTCTTTCAAAAAAAAAAAAAGATATTATTTTGAGACAAAAATATAAATAAATAAATAAAACTTGACCCTGATCATTTTGGGACCGAGAGAGTATTATAAACCCGCCAAAAATTCGTTAGCTCATGTAGCGTTCGACTTTATGATAGATTTCACCGTATCTTGTTGTTGCTAGGGTTTCTCTCGTTAATTTATTATTTGCATCCCATTTTCTAACTCAACAATCGTTCAAGGCTTAAAACAAAAACACATGAAAATATCATTTTCGATCCATATAATAAATAATATAAGATTAATTAAAAAGAAAACCCCGGCTACCAACTATCATTAACTCATCAAGACCTAAAAAAAAAAAAAAAAAAAAAAACTCTCATATTCATCCTCAAAACCAATATATAAACCCAACAAAACTCCATATAATGCAAATCAATTAACCTATTGATTTTGAGATCCAATCAACATGAACATGACACACTACACACACATTTTATGGCTCCTCGTAGCTCCATTACTTGTCATGCAAGTCTCCGGAGCCGGACAAAAAGTTTCGGCGATCATTGTGTTCGGAGACTCCTCGGTTGACGCCGGCAACAACAACTTCATTCCGACTATAGCAAGGAGCAATTTTGAGCCCTACGGTCGGGATTTCGAGGGCGGTAAGGCCACCGGGAGGTT
This sequence comes from Pelargonium fulgidum, assembly GCA_036897545.1. Taxonomy (NCBI): domain Eukaryota; kingdom Viridiplantae; phylum Streptophyta; class Magnoliopsida; order Geraniales; family Geraniaceae; genus Pelargonium; species Pelargonium fulgidum. Next base: position 6,817 of record JAYMTE010002205.1, read on the forward strand.
CTCCAACGGTCGAATCCCCACGGATTTTTTGTCGGAAGCTTTCGGGCTCAAGAAAACCATACCGGCGTATTTGGATCCGGCGTACAATATTACCCATTTTGCCACTGGTGTCACCTTTGCCTCTGCTGGTACTGGCTATGACAATGCCACTTCTGGTGTGCTAGTAAGTTTTTGCCTCCAAAACTCAGTAACCCTAAATAGTTACTAAAAATGTTTGTTTTGTTTAATTTTATGAGTTTGAATAGTTACTTCATTACAAGAATCGAGGGTTCAAGAGTCGGTCAAAAGTTGTCTCCTATAAACCAATTAAGATACGCTGCGTAGTTTGCAACACACGAGGTCATGACGTAGTTTATGAGACTATATTAAGTCAAAACTACCTTTTGATTGTCAAGTTAGAACGTTTGTATATCTTTAGCGTGAGCTATAAATTTCATGCTATCTTCATTTAGGATAGAGAGTTTTAATTGAGCCGTCTCCCAATAGTACACGTGCAAAACCGATTACAAAATGGAGTTAAAACAAAATGTACAAAAGATTTTTTTTCCTGCTATTTATAAGAGGATATTGAGTATAATCTAACAATCATATAGAAGTTACATCTATTCATCTAAAAAACACGTGCATGACCTCGTACGAATCAATATGTCTATTTGATCATATATCGTTAACATTAATCTTTTACAGGGTGTGATACCATTATGGAAGGAATTGGAATATTACAAGGAATATCAACAAAACCTAACTGCATATCTTGGACCAGCCAAGGCAAAAGAAACAATAGCCGAGGCTCTACACCTCATGAGCATGGGCACAAACGACTTCCTCGAAAACTACTACAATTTGCCTAACCGACGAGCTGAATACACCATTGAAAAGTACGAGGATTTCCTCGTGGAAATCGCCGGGAACTTTGTAAGGTCGTTGTACGGACTTGGGGCTCGGAAGGTGTCCTTGGGGGGAGTCCCTCCCATGGGGTGCTTGCCCCTAGAGAGGACCACAAATGTCTTGAACAGAAATGAGTGCATGGAGAGGTACAACAATTTGGCTATTGAGTTCAATGGGAAGCTCAAGGATTTGGTCACAAATAATTTGAGCAAGGAGCTTGTTGGAGCCAAAGTGGTGTTTTCAAATCCTTACAATATTTTCAAGACCATCGTTGATCGACCTTCCGCCTATGGTAAGTATTATTATATTACACCTGATTTTGCTACATACGGAGAAAACGTTTAAATGCACAAATAACCGCACAAACACGAATATTGATATTAAATATTTGTTCATGGATCTAAACATTATCATACACATACATTACTTATTGAGAGCTATTGGAAGCACAAATTTACTGGATACACAAAATATAATTAAAATTTAGATTGATTGACTGTGAAAATATTAGGATGTTCGAAATTTTACTATCATTCATATATGTTAATTTAGACATTTTAGTTAGTTTGTGTTTTTCCCTTTGTTGACATATTTATGTGTGCTTAAATTTCTCCATATTAACTTATTTTAAACTTTAGTTACTAGCTAGCTAATTAATAAGTTATGTCATCTTTTTACTATTAATTAATATAAATAATATATATTTTCCCAATAAAAAGCACATAAGTGGTTAAAGTGGCTTGACATAGTTGAGAATGTGATAACATAATTAATCACCTAAACTTTATAATAAAAATGTAGGTAACTAATTTAGGGTTAGTGACTTTAGCTTTATCACAATCACTTGTGGTCCAAACTCCAAATACCAAATCTATACAAATTGTTGAAAAACAAAATAGCTATACATATAGTTAATAGTTAATAGCTTGGCCACACATATATTGAAATTTATGTAATCACATAATATAGTTGAGAATTTGGGGTGGCTTTAAATGAGTTCATGCAATAGACACGTGTCAAATTCACGTCATTTCTCCAGCATATATAAGTACAACAATTTTATCCTTTATATATAATCTCTACACTTGGCCGGTGGTTTTGAAAAAAAGTCTCACCGCCCAAACCTATACATACATATATATAGATTTTATAGTAAACATGCTAACAGTGAAAAAGGGTTTTTTTTTTTTTTTTTTTTTTTTTGTGTGCAAACCATGAAGTTCTTGAGCAAACCCGCAAATTCGCATGCACTTAGCACCTTTAAGTTGTTTTATTACATCTAGATTAATTTTCATTCGAAGCTAAGTCACAGTTAAAGTGCATCCATCTCTCTAAGAGTGTGTTGAGCGGGGATGGAACGCAAACATTTTTCCCACTCACAGTGAAAAATGTTTAAATTAATAGAAAAATGAGGAACATGAGTAAACATGAAAACTTATAACGTTTAGATGTTTTCATAATTAGTTAGCACATTTTCAATGGTGTTACATAATTTTTACGCTTATGTTCCACAATTGACTAATGAATTTGAAAGAAAGTTCCACCAACCAAACTTTCATGCGCGCGCGTGCGTGTGTATATATATGTAGCTTTGAGACGGTGGTTGTGGATGGTTGTTCGCGTATGTCCAATTGTTTTTCACTGTTATATTTAATATATGTCTAGATATTTTTATTATAATTAGTTTGTTAATTTGTAACGTTTCTCAAATTTAACTAGGTTTCGAGACGGTAGCTTTGGGGTGTTGCTCAACGGGAACGTTTGAGATGGGATACTCGTGCGAAGCGAACAATCTATTTACGTGTAGAGACGCATCCAAGTTTGTGTTTTGGGATGCTTTCCATCCTACCGAGAAAACTAGCCTCATTATTGCTGCTTCTCTTTATAAGAATGATTTGAGTGTTTTTCATGATTAAATGTTCAATTAATTACTTAATTAACCTGCTACCTATAAATATATGCTAGTTTATATGTGTGAGAGAGGGTATGTGTTTGTGTATATGTTTTATCTTCTTAAAAATTATTTGAGTGTTTTCTATAACAGAAACTTAATTAATTAATTATATATTTGAGTGTGTATTTGTGTATATATTAAGTGTGGACTGCACTAGTTTGTTATGTGTATTTAATGTTTTAAACCAAGTTCCCATATATGTTTGTGACTATTAGTATTGTATGTGAGCTTGTATGTAACGAAATTGAGTATTTTTTATTTTATTTACTAAAATCATAAATAATGTATATTTAAATTTTTGAGTATTCAATTCCTTAAATATTATTGAGACCAGTATATATAAAGGTGACATCTTGCTAATAATTTGTCTAATAAATAGACTATATTCTAAATTTTGGGGGATTGAATGTCACCTTATTTTAAAAGAATTTATTTTTCATTTTCTTTATGAAAATCATAAATAAACATATATTCAAATTGATTGAGTATTCTAACTCCTTAAAAGATAATTGAGACCACTATAAATTGAATAATATTCAATATATTTTTATAAATGGGTGGCTTAGGAATATCTCACTAAATTAAATTCTTTTTCTTTTATAAATTAAAGAAAAATAAATGTTTGGTACATGAGTGTCATATATTTTTCACATATAGAACAATGCACCTAGAAGAATTTAGTATTATCTACTCAACATTCATGCAATTCTATTAATATTTTTCATTTTCACACTAATAACAAATGTATGCAAATTTATTGGTAAAGGTATTAACAAAATACACATGCACCAACAATGCGTCAATTAAATATATAAACATAAATTCCTTTAAAAAAATATAAACATAACACATTAATTAAATATTTCATATATTGATGACTTATTTGAACAAAATTAATGTGTCAAATGTATAATATCTTTTATAAACTAGACGCGTCGAAAGATTATGAAAAAGACAATGACATCATGTACACACCAAATTTTTATTCATTTAAATATAATTTAAACAAAAAATATATATTGATGGCACAAAATATGAGATAAATAGTATTTTAACAAAAAAAAAATGAAAGTGTGAAGACAAGTGATTCTCATATTTTCAAAGCTAGCTAAGCTATAAACATTCTCTCAAATTGATCAAAACCAAAAAGTCATTGAAAACCAATATGAAGATGCTCTACACCAAGAAAGGCCAAGTCCACCCCTCGCCGCCGCCTCCAACCACCGCCGACCACCACCTCTCCGTCCTCCTTCCGGCCACAATCCTCACTCTCTCCGCCGCTCTCTCTCCCCAAGACAAGCTCGTCTTGGCCTACCTCCTCTCCCGCTCCAGCAGCCACCGCAGAACTCCTCACACCACCACCACCACCGCAGGCGCCGGCGCCGGCGACCACCCTCCTTCCTTCGACTGTAACTGCTTTAACTGCTATACCAACTTCTGGGTCCGATGGGACGCTTCGGCTAACCGTCAAATCATACATGACATCATCGAAAAGTACGAGGAAGGGTCGTCGGTTAAGAAGAAGAAGAAGAAGAAGAAAAACAAGAATAAGAACAAGAAGAGGACGGAGTTGCCCGAGTCGGAATCGGCGGCGGAGACGAGTCACGGCGGTGAAGAGGTTGTGGATAACAACGGGTCGTTGAAGAAGATTGTTGGTTTTTTCGCTGAGAAGATGTGGAGTGTTTGGCAACGGATTTAGCTTGTTCTTGCAAACAAACACCAAATTTCTCTCTTTTCTTTTGATTTTTAATTTTTTTTTTTCTCCTCATTACAATGTGTCCATTTTACTATTGTAAAAAAGAAAATGGGTACTATTAATATTAAACATGGGGTGTTTCCAATTTTCTTGTTCTTTAATTTCTCTGTATAAATTTATAGTAATTAAAACAAATGTGCTTGATTATAAATAATAAAAAAACTATGTCTTATTCGAAAGTGTTTAATATTACATATTAAAGTGG
>JAYMTE010002206.1:0-11617 GCA_036897545.1 Pelargonium fulgidum
GGCAAAAGTGTCTTTTCATGCCAAACTAACGGAGTAATTGACGGTGCAACATTTTGCAAACTTCATGGGCCCAAAAGTTCACGAAAAAACTATAGGATATCTAATTCAAAAACATGTAAAGTACAGGGTATCCATCGGTAATTACCCCTATAAGATATTATTGAAAATTCATGTTGGTTTTTATGGCATCTTGTAGGGTCATATGTCATACACTAAGATAGTATCCTACAAACCAATTGGTTCGCCCCCATCTATGATCATTGACAAATATCGTCATAAAACTATGTGATCGACCTTTTTTGTTAGCGGTCGATCCTCTACTTCTGTCGATCAACTTCTCTTGCTCCATGATCAACCATCATTTGTCTATGTTCGAAATTTTTTTGTCATCTTCTTTCTCCATGGCCGAACTTATATGTCATTCTCTTAATGAAGTTTTTGCACTCTCTATACTCTTTACTCGATTGATTAGGAGCTTGAGACTAGTGTGCAGATAAGCATAAGAATGAAAGGTATTTTAGAAAGTGAAAATTCTCACATGAGCTACAATACTCCCACAAGAGCCTCCTAACTTCCATCCGAAAACTCCTACATGAGATCATGTGGGAGTGAATGTCTGCAAGATGTTTCTATAATAACCAAACAACCAAACAAAAATTAGGTTAAACGTCTATGAACTTTAGTTATGCAGAGATAAGCAGATGAACTAAACAGTCACTCAGTCTCTTATAGTTAACTAGAGTGTCCAACAAGAACTAAAGTTACTAATGTGCTGCACACAAAAATTCATCAAACCTTGGAAACTCTAGCCGTCTTCTTCTCTAGTTCTTCGTCCACAAATTTTCTTTGAACTATCGCTAGGCGGTGGTTCAATCTTCTCTTATTGAATAAACTTAAATCATTTGGAAAAAAAAAGTGAGCTTTTTCATCAAGACGGTGAGTTTTGAATTTCTTGTCATGAGGAAAAATTTGAGTTTTTTAGTTGATTTGTGCGGAGTGTTGTGCGACGATAACTGTCTTTAGTCAGAAGGTGGAAGCGATTGTTAATGTTATGGTGGAGTTCGAGTCAAAAGAGTGGCTTACTTGTTCAGATCAAAGGAGGGCTTCCAATGTTAGTGCATTTAGTTTGGCTTTTAGAGACATCCGACTCTTCTCAAATAGTTTTCTTAGTTTTTTTCTCAGTGAGTCTGCAATTTTGTGACTCAAACATTTGCTCAGTTTGCAATTTCTATGTTGAATTGACCTTCAAGTTTCTTTAGCAATTGTAACTCTTTCGGGGAAGAATCATTAAGGCTTTAAACCCTTCACTTATATTCTTAACCAAACAGAGCGTAAGCCCGTTGGCCGCCAAACAGACTACGCAAAGTCGACGAGAATGGCGGGGGAGGACACCTTGAAGTGGACCTGCTACGCCTGCGGAAACGTCGGCATCGCCAACGGCGAGGATGGTTTCTACTATTGCCTCCGTTGCGGCTCACAGGCCGAGGACATTATCGAGACCGGCGTCGCCGACGAAGATTTCGTCGACAAGGGAGGCCCTGGCGACCAGGGCGCCCTCTACTCCGCCGCCCATACCCGCCAACGCCTCGCTTCTGCGATCAAAGCCGAACCCATCTCCCAATACCCGTCCCAGTCCCAGTCCCAGCTATGGTCCCGCCTGAACCTATTCGACGACACTCCGGTCAAGAAGGAGGACGAGAGTCAAAGGTTCGATTTATCCGATGGGGTCGGAACCACGGAGCCGGCGGATTTTGGTCCGGGTCCGGAGGGACCTGGGGCGTTGAGCTACGAGGACTACTACTGCGAGGTCAGGATGAGGTATGTGTTGGGGTTGCAGACGATGATTCAGTCCCAATGTGAGGCTTTGGTGAAGAATTTCAAGGTGAATCGGATGATTTGTGGGCTCACTGGTACTATCTGGTTGAGATTTGTGGCCAAGACTAGGGTTTTTGATGATGGGTGGGCTGATGATATCTTTCAGGATTCTGAATTTGAGAAACAAGGTGATCCCACATTTTACTTCTCTTTGAAGCCATTGTTTGATTCTTTCAAGTTTTTTTGATGTTACATAATAGAGCTCTTGATACATTTTAGCATGTTAGGTTGTTGGTATTTGGTATTGCTGCTACCATAAATCGAATGGTTATTACTTAGTATCTCTGAAAGCTTGGGGAAATTGATGCTGTGCTATTACTGAAATTGACTTATGGTGTGTTTGGGAGCCAGCATTTCATTTTGAAATGCTGGATTTGAGCCAAATGAGGTGTTTGGGTACTCCAAGAATATGGATTTGAGTCGAAACCAATAGCATTCAAAACATGCTTAGAACATGGGGTTTCAAATGACACATACATTGAAATGTGTGTTTGTTCAAATAAAAAAAAAATGGGGTTTCAAATGGTCAGCTTCAGGTTAGCATTATAAGCCCTAAACAGGACTAGATAAATGAGTGTTTGTTCAGATAATAAAAATGGACCTTTAAGGTTGTGGTTCTGCTAGCTCGTCTTTGTTGTGTGATCCTTGGAGTCTGGCACAATGCATAATTTTGCTACTTACAACCAGAAGAGGTGAAACAATATAAGATACTGTATGTTTTTAGGTGATTGATGCACTTCTATGGGTATTTTGTTGCTAACTCTATGTTGTATTTTGTTGCTAACTGTATGTGCTGCGGTCAATTGTAGGTGAACGGGAGGGATTTAAGCCTCGTCCTGAATTCCGAGCAGAACCTCACAATTTACATGGCCAGCGTGCAATAATGATATGGTATAGATCTTTAAGAAAGAAGATACCGTTGTCTTGCTCTTTAGCTGTGTCTTTTCTGGCCTGTCATATCGTTAGGGAAGCAATCCTGCCAACAGACATAGTAAAGTGGTCTCTTGAAGGGAAACTTCCATATTTTGCTGCTTTTCTCGATATTGAAAAACAAATTGGACAGCCATCAAAAGCCTGTCCTATAAGTTCTAGTGTTATGTTTAGGCCTTCCCACACTATTGGAGTCCAGAAATTGGAATCTTTGGCAGCATCCATCGCCGACTCCATCGGTTTGCATTTACCTCCAGTGAACTTCTATGGAATAGCTTCCCGCTATCTGCAGCAGTTGTCTCTTCCTCTCGAAAAGATTCTTCCACGAGCATGCAAAATATATGAGTGGTCCATGCCTGCGGATTTATGGCTCTCACTAAACGAGTTGAGGTTGCCTACTCGTGTTTGTGTAATGTCAATATTAGTTGTTGCAATAAGGATTCTCTACAACATACATGGTTATGGAGCATGGGAAAAGAGTTTCCAGAGTTGCAATGCTTCAGCTTCCAAATCTGACCAGAAACTGAGATTGGACCCTTCAACTAGCTCTGAAGGGAGTGATGTTGAAGATGATGCTGAAAGGGGTTGTGGTTCTCCTTCCCCCAATGTTTGTCATATTGACGGGAACTCATCACATCTTCAAAAGTCCGACTTGGATGCTTCTAAGCTTTTGCGTAACCTTGATGCGAGATATAAAGATATTGGTGAAACTTATGGTAATATTTTAGCCTTTGCTATAAATTGACAATGATCATTACTTTGTGGTTTTTTACTCATTGTATTGGACTTTTTAAGGGTTTCGTTTCATGCTCTGTTGTAATTTTCTTCTTTGAAAAGTGAACACTTATTAACTTCTCTTCCATTTTTACTGGCAGATTTTTCCAAGGACTTGCCATCATATCTACAATATTGTAATGATGTGGTCTTTGCCGGTTTAGAACCATCATTCGAGGATCACGAGGAAGAAAGAATAACCAGGCAGTTATGGGATTTTTATCAAAAAGAAAAGGTAATTTATAAATTGATGCACTTTTGATGCCAACATATCTACAATACTGTTTGTTTATACTTTTCTGGACTTGCAGTACCATGAAAAATATACTGAAATTCCTTGCATGTGTCTGCCTGTAAATATGCTGAGACTGAACTTTAGGAAAGCAGGATCAAACATAGAGTTTAAATATTAAAAAAATGCTTGCGATTGTCACGTTACCAATGATGCTCCTTAACACTAGATCAAACAAAAAATTGATTTTATGTGTGTAAATGTTATAACAATAGTTCAAACAAAAATCTGATTTTCTGAGAGTAAATAATGGTGTGTGTATCTGTGTGTCCTTGTTTTAAGCAGTACGATCTTTTTCTGTTATATAACCCATAGTGCTCATCTGAACTTGAAAAATATTCAGGTTCATTGTCAAATGAGAGGCTGTGCGGGCCTGCCTTGTATGTTCGTGACAATTACTGGCTCAATATATCAGTATGAGAAGTGCAGCTCTGTTAAGTTTTTTTGTAGGGCAATTCTGTGAATGGCAGAACAATTAAAATGAAGTAGATTGGTTAAAAAAAAAAAAATGGAGTTGATATTCGACAACAAAAAAGAGAGAACAATTGCTAATCAATGAGCCTTGTAGAAATGGTTGAATTATGTTTTTTTGTTTGTCAGTATTAGTTTTTCTTGTTTCTAGTAATTAAAATCTTTACTTCCTGCAAACTTCACAAAGGTCTTCCGTCTTCAGTAATTTTGACATTGTAAACAGAAAACAGAACTCGTCATTCTGGTTTGAGGATTATAGAAGGTAGTATTTGTAATCGTATGTAAATATTGTTATTAGTTGCATATCTGGTAGCTGTTGTTCTGGATTATGTATATAAATTTAGCAGATAAGATTTCTTCTTTCAGAAGTTAAATTTAAGATAAAATCAGGAACTAGAATACTGGATCAAATAATTTTTGTTAATTATTCAAATTGTTTGTTAATTCTCAGGGTTCTGAACCAGTGGAAGCACATGAAGTGGGATCTAGTACTCTTTTAAACCAAAAGAGATTAAGGGAAGATGAGAGCAGAATCGCAAAAGAAAATAAGAAAACTAGAGATGACAGATCTGCCCACAATGAAACATCCCATCCACTTAATAGCCCTCAGCAGAGAGTGGAAGAAGGTGATGACACTTCTCAGAGTTCACAAGGAGATCAAAGTGCAGAGCCTAACGGTCAAGCTTCATCGGAGGAAGATAAGGATGAAGCCATTAGGCGATTAAAGTTGGACATGGAAGAGAACAGATTCTACTACGTTCCACCTAGGATCAACCTCAAGAAATTCGATTATCTTCACTATGCCAGGAAGAAGGATCAAGGCGCGCTGACATACATTGCCCATGCTGATTATTACATACTGCTTCGTGCTTGTGCTAGAGTTGTTCAAATTGACATTCGAAGTATGCATGTCGGGGTATTGAGCTTTGAGAGAAGATTGGCTTGGTTGGAAAAGAGAATCAACCAGTGCTTGCATGCGACGCTCCCAGATATTACTTGTAAGCATTGTAGTTCCGTGCCTAATCCTCCCGGATGATCCCATTGGCTTATCAAATTTAAGTTTATGATTATGCACTCATCATTCTTGCACAAAGTTAGTATATTAGTAGGCCTGAAGATGGTGTTGTGTACAGCAAAAAATGACTTTCCTTATCTCCATTTTTTTTCATCAGCAGATGAACCCTAGGAGTGTATTTTGTCCTGACTGGGCCAGTTTCAAGAAAAAAGACACCAAAACCTGAGGTTTCTCTGTTTGGTTTTGGACAGAATTGCTTCTCCAAGAAAATCATTTACTTGCTATTACTCTTTTGGGATTTTTTTTTTCTTAAAATAATTTCTTGGTAGGGAGTGTAAGTTACATGGGATTTGAATTTGATGCACTATCATCTCTACACTTGCTCCAAGATTATGTTAAATCAAAGGTGATTAGTGGCCGAATCCCAAGCTACACTTGTCCAAAAAGGGGTGGCTCACATATTTTAATCTTTTCTTAAGCAGTAATTAAAATCAAATTTTGGGTTTTGCTACTTATGATTAGCAGGCAAGAAAAAAACAAAACTTGCCGCTTAAAACGACCAATCAGCTGTCTGAAAGGTGGCAGGTTTAAGCCCTCTGAAGCTAACTGCTTATCTCACCTTTCTATAATTAGAGCAAAAAAAAAAGCTGTTTGCTTTAAAAACTAGACAACATATAGGAGTAAAATATTAGGATTTGTTTCTCTTTCTCATACAAAATTGTTCACACTTTTTGCTCATCTTCTTTTAGGGGAAGACAAAATTAATTTTGGGTGTCCCAAATAGTTAAGGTAGCAGGTTGCTATAGTCAAGTTTGTATCAAACTCCATAAGTGCCATTAATGGCATTCTCTGTAGTCACAAGCAAGACATGGGAATCAACATATGGCTCTGCAAAAAGTAGAGGTGTGATATGAAAGATGACAGAACTGCACATGACATTTCTCAACAAATTTATTGATAATCTTACACATTTCTACTCGGTCAATTTGGACAACTATCACAAACCCTAATGTACTTTAAGAAACTTAACTGTAGCATTAAAACAAAAACAAATAAACAAATCATAGAAACCCAAGTTAATAGCTAAAATTAGAGTTCTAAACAAGAAGAGAAGAGTTCATACATGCCTGCTAAAGATCAAATATCAGATTCATCAAATACAACTTGTTTTGGCTTACAATGATTAAGAACGAGTCTCTTCCTCCACTTCTTGTTCTTCTCCTTCATTTCTACTAATCAATACTGAATAAAAAGGCTAGAGAATACATACCCAGAACCAGTAACCACTAGATCTGTGTAGCTAGCTAGCTAGCTAGCTAGAGCTTAGGTATGTCATTTTCTCTCTCTTCATGAGTCAGATCAAGAAGAAGAGGAAGACCCATTAGTGGAAACATAAAGATGAACACTATTGGCTTCATAGAGGTGGTTCTCATTATCTGTGTTGTTATTGTTGTAAGGATCTGTGTCAAAGCTAACTCTGCAGCTACCATTTCCATTGCCGTTTTCTTCATTGCCATCATGAATTCTGTTACCATTTTCGTTGGTGTTGTTAGAATTATCGGCGATCTGATTCGGATCTCTCTTCCCAACACTGTGCTTGTTGTTGTGAATCCACACCTTGAGCACTCCTCTGCTCACACCTACCTCATTGCAAAACTGCTCCACCGTCCTCTCATCGCTCCGGTGCATCTTCCACCCCATTTTTTCAGCAAAAGATTGCATCTTTTCCTTCTGGGTCTGGCTGAATTTGGTCCTAAATCGCTTTCTCCTACTTGGGTTCTCGCTCCTCGCCGGATTCTGGCCGGAGAATCCGTTGCTGAGAGCCAGGAGCATGTGGGGTGCGGAGGCGTAGCAGGACGAGGGTACCGGCGGCGGCGGCGGAGATTGGCTGTGGCTGGGGCTGGGGGTCAAGCTCCGGTTGAGCGGCGGAGGCAGGCGCTGGGGGTGGTGGAAGCTGATGAAGTGCGGACCGCCGGAGGGCTCGTCCATCTCGCGGCGGTGGAAATTGCGGTGGCAGCCGCAGGCGGCGCATTTGAGGGAGGTTGGGTCGGTTTGGGTGGCGGAGGGCGACGGCATGAACTCGCCGCAGCCGTCCAAGGCCAGGCCGCCGATGGCGGCCGCGTGGTTCTTCAGGCATTCCTTGTAGAACACCACCACCGGCTGCAGCGGCGGCGAGTGGTGGTGGTGGCGCTTCAATGCGCCGTTGGTGGTGAAAGAAATGGTGGGTTTGGGCTGTGGTGGGGTTTCAGTATCTGGGGTTTTGGCTGTGCTTGAATCCTCCATGGCTAGTTGAAGCTAAGACATATATGGCCTCTCTCTAAGATAATGGCTTTCACAAATCTCAGATTGTAATAAATAAAAAAGAAACAGGAAATTAAATTGAGATTTGTGAGTCTATGGGAGATGATGATGATTAAGGTGATGTTGATGGTGGAACATGGTGTTGGTGAGATGATGGTTATGATGATATGGGACTATATATATAACCAATGTAAATATACAATAATTAGAGGTTAAAGTGATAAAGGGTTGATTTTGTAATTTGAAGGAGGGTTTTTACTACAGTTTGTTGGATTATAATTATTTCATTCTGCAATATTAGTTGTGGGTAATAAATTTGCTGTCTGAAAATATTTCACTATATTATTCATTGGGCAAGAATATATTCCAAGAAATGAGCGATCATCAAAATGGGGGAGTGTCCTACAAATATGGGTGCATTGCATGGCCCATTTGCAGATGGTACAAAGGTGTAACCTTTTTTGTTCTCTCTCTTTTTTTTTTTTTTTTTTGAAAGATAACCTTTTTTGTTATAGGACTAAGGTACCTTCTTTTTCTCGAGTTGGATGTTTGAATTTTGAATTAGATCCACACAAAAGTTTTGGATTTTTTTTTTACAGTAAATGGTACTTTAATTAATTCGAAAGAAAAAACAAAGCACAAGTAAAGATGAGCATTAAATACCTCTAAGGAACACAACATTGAGAAAAACCAATAATTGAGGATGAAAAATGAGAATGAGGAAGTCTAAAATGTTGGTTGATACTTCAATGGAGTGGCCAAAGAAGGGTAAATTGAGAGAATGGCTTGAGCTGTGATGGTATCATATATGACAAATTTGGAGTAAAAGTAGTTTTGACAATGAAGTATTGACTTCTTCGGAAAGAAAAAAATGACTAATTCTTTTGACCAATTGCAACAGCAATTGTATGAGATCTGTATGTTTTCGACTTTGAATTGAGGTTAGTAACTATAATTTAATCCGAAAAAGGTTCATAGCAGATCAGATAAAATTCTGAATTTTAAGTAAAATTAGCGAATTTTTATGATGAAATTGGATTAAATCTCCAAAATTAATCTAATTAAATTTTTGTTGGATTGAATTTTGCATATCCGCGATTTCGAATCCAAATTGTTAGCTCTGCTTTCCACTGTGCCACTAACATTCATTTCATCAAATATTTTCATTGTTGAATATATGATCACTAGTTTTTGAAACAACATTGATGAACAACAAAGATTGGTTAGATAAGCTCCATATTATCAACATGTGAAATTTAAAAACATGTGATGTTATTAAACATTTGTAGATGTACAAGGTGATGACTTTGTTTTCTTCTGAAATTTTCTCTAGAAATGCTTTTGTTCCTAGTAAAAGATAGGATTGTAAAATGGAACTCAAAGGAACCAATTTAATTTAGGATAGAAATAGCGTACAATAAGCTAGAATTGGATCTAAGCAACTCATAAGTGTGTACTGAAAAAACAGAAATGGCCCCGCAACATTTGTCTCCACAGGCACCACTTTGAGAACCCATCTCTTCCAACCCACCCACTTTAGCCCTTCATTCAATGATGATAGATCTCAAAGGATGAGATTCGTCCACTACAATTAAGAACATCTAGATTTACCATAACCATCAAATGTTAGATCTTAATTAATCCAAACATTCAAAGGTTTTTTCTACTTAACACAAATCCAGTGATTGAAAAAATGTTAGTTCTTACACGTTTTAAAAAATGAAGTGATTAACAAAAGTCATTTGCTTCACTCGTTGCTAGCGCGCTGCGCAACTCATAAAAGTTAGAACTCAAAAGTCTGAAGTGGACTCATATAAGCAATTGACCAACTCCACATCGACACGTGGCGGAAATTATAAGAAATACATAAACCTCACTCTTGATAAGATATGTGATCTTGAAAACTCTAGTTTATTTTCTCTCTAATTTTATCTCTTGAAACACTTTCTGAATCCATTGCGATTCCGTTCGAGATCTTACTCTCACATCCGAAGTGGTGCTCCGCAAACAACCTTTGAGATCATGTTTTTTTAGTATGTTAACTTGCGCGGATCACATGTAGTTGGAATCGTGGACTTGTGCCTCTACCTGTGCCTCTACGGGACAAGCAACTCAAATTCAACTTTCTTAATACATGGATTTAGTGATTTACGAAAAAACAACAATTTAGGGACTATTTAAAAAGCATGCAAATGCACGCAAGTAGATTAGGGAAGAACTAATTAGTCTACACAAACAAATGTTGCATGCAGACAAAGTAGCAAGTACTGGGACACGCCATGTTTTCAATCAACACTTCTTCAATTACTACGTTCATAAATTTAATTAACTCATCATGGTTTAAATATAAAGTCAATTTTAGGCAACTAACTAAGCAAGAAAATGATAGAAATACTAAATATAAGTACTGACATGTCAAAAAATGAGCAGTACGTACTTATATATATAATTGATGTTAATTATTAATCAATCACATGGAAATGATTGTGAAAATGAAGAATTATTTTGAATTTGTCTTTAGCATATATACCTAATTGGAATGGTAATCTTTGTCAATGGTGCTTCATTAGAATCCAAGAAACATACAAATCTAGCCCAAATACGATTCATTGCTTTTCAAATATTTCTTGTGAATTAATTAGCTTTGAAAAGACATTATTAGATTAAGGAAAAGATAGGGTTTTGCTTGTAATCAAAGGAGTGACAATTATTGCGGCTACTAAAGAGATTGATACTTGATATTTGATAGCACCCAAAGCCATAAAATATGGACTTTGTTGTCAAAAATCTTCTCATGGATTTGGAGCAGTGCGCATGCAATTGCACATTAGTTTACGAATCAATTTGAATTCAATTATGTACAAAAGTTTAATTATTTGTATCCTTTAATTGAATTTTCTTTAATCAATAGAAATATTTATATGTGATTTTGACTGTAAATTTGTAATATTCTTAGGTCACTTTTTAAGTTCTAGGTAACTGTTTCAGGCATGTATTTGTACTGGGGAATAATTATGTTATGTGAACATGTTGTTTATTAGTTAAAAAAATTGTAATGTTTTGAACAAATCCATTATGCAGTAACAAATATTTGAAAAAAAAAAGGGAAAAACAAAAACTTTAAAAAAGGGTAATTTCAACATGCCGCTGCCACCCTCTAGGGTTCGTGATCCAACAAATTCGGAGGCTGCAAACCTCACTCAAGAGGAAGCCGATCTGCTTGATCGGTCAAAGAAAAAAGCAAAAGCTTCCGTTGCTGAGGATTCAGCAGGAGCAGATGTGGGTTGTTGGTGTTCTTTCCGATCTCAACGCATTTCACCGCTCCACTGAAAATTCCCTTTGCCCCTCCTCCGGTGCTCGAGGCACGTCCGGTGGTGAATTTCCAAGATACGTTGATGAGTTTTGAAAAGAAACGTGAGGAGGATTATCGCCAGTGGAGGGAAAAGTATCCAATTGAGGAACCAGTAGAGGTTTATGAGAAGGAGGGATATCCAGCTGGTCGAGTCCCCGCGAAAAGAAAGGAAAAGCTGAGTCTCCAATGGAGAGATTGCTTGATCATCAAGCTGCTAGGGTGTTCTTTGGGTTGGAAGACCATGTATGACAAAACAAGCCGCCTATGGTGTCCACGTGCAGATTATGAGCTGATATCATTATCCAATGGCTATTATGCGGCTTGTTTTGAGTCTTTTGATGATTATAAGCATGCCATGGAAGGTGGCCCATGGATGATCTTTGGTTACTACCTCACGGTTGGCCCGTGGATACTAGGATTTCGTCCCAGCATAGATGCGATTTTAAAGACAATGGTTTGGGTCCGCTTTCCGGAATTGGCGCTGGACTATTACAATAAAGATGTTCTACTGGAATTTGCTTGACTGATAGGCAGGCCAATTCGGGTGGATGAGAATACGTAGTCGGCTAATAAGGGCCCATTTGAGCGTGTATGTGTGGAAGCGGAT
>JAYMTE010002207.1:0-11615 GCA_036897545.1 Pelargonium fulgidum
TTGAATTTTTTTTTTTTTTTTTTTTTGTTGAATAATCCATTGAAATTAAAGAAAAAAAAAATTCAAGCTTTGAATTTTCTCGCGTTGGGTATTTCAAGTTTTAAGTTTTCCGGCGCCGGATAATTCATATTTTGATTTTTCCGGCTAGCATTTTGAATTTTATTTAATGATATTAAAGATAAAATGGTAAAAAGTTTAAAATAATAATAACAAATTTAAAACACTAGTTAAAAGTTGATATGTGTCTTTTTCAATATAAATTGAAAATTTTAACTTTTTATCTTGCCATGTATGCAACACATGTGTAATTAAATAATTATTTTTAAATGCCACATCATACTCCCACATCAGCATCACTGACGGAAAGTTAACTCCAACTATTTTGACCTAAAGTATCAAAGTTTAGGGACCTAAGTAGCTTATTTAAAGTTCATGGACTAAAACAGTGACTTTTTGAAAGTTCATAGATCTTTTTGACCATTAATCCTTTTTTTGTTTTATTTTTTATTTTTTATTTTTATGCAGGGTCATGGTTTAAGTATTTTATTTCAACACTATGTTAATTTATGATGTATGATTACAAGAGAGGAAAAAGTTGATTTATCAAAACATTATCTACAAAATGGATTAGGAATATCGTGAAAATGTTGATAATATTGTTTATGTTTTCTTTGAAAAGTGTAGAAGAAGCATATTAGTAGTTGCCATCTCGATCACGTATATATAAAGATTGTTGGGTTGAAAATATTATAAGTTTGGAGCTTCAAGAGAGAGAATTAGAGGCTTGGATTCTTTGGGATAGAGCTAGAGTCTTGAATCTTTACTCTTGAATTCCTGAAGTCCAAACAAGAGTAGCACACCGTTAGTGGGAGATTTTAATGTGCTCGAGAATTTGCATTAGGTGTTACTCCAAGAATTCAAACCACACATCACTAGAGAGAGCTCTCTAAAGAGAATTCTAGAAACAAAATAGAGATAAAAAGTCGAGCTTCGTCATCTTACCAATGTGTGTATTTATTTACAAACGTTTTGTCACATGTTGACGTATGATTGGTTGTTTGCAAACTGGAGTCCTTTTTGGATCTCATTTGTATTTTTGAAATCTAGCATCTTGGTCACGTCATCTGCAGGCACCAATTGAGTTTGGGATCTCCCCCCAATGATCTTTAAGCATCACATGGGTGGAGTTCAGTCTTTGGGACCGTCTACCATTCTGAGAGTGTCCTAGTAAGGCAGAGAGGCTTGAAGACGATTTTTGGTTAGGCGAAAACCTTGAAAATGACCCGTAGAGACGCATAGCCTTGGATGTGTTACAATAATACAGAGCCTTAGAGGTGACCGTGTTGGCCTTGGAGGCTAAGTGTTGAGAAGAAGTGTAAAACTTTACTTGTAATCACGTAACGCTCTTCTTATGAAGACTAAATATGGAGGAGATGTGTGAAACTCTTCTTATGATTTGGTGATCTCTTATACAGACTAAATATGAAGATGATGGGATAAAAATATTTTAACCTTATTTTGTAGTGCTTTAAGGACACACTTTTGAGAAATTGATTCTCTTTTGTACAATTTTATTGCATGTTTATTATATTTATTAGACCGGATTAGTACTTTATAATGTTTATAGTATTTTTTAAACCTTTCCAGATACTATAGGGTGAAAATGAATTTATTTAAACAAAATAATCTTTTTTTGCACTTTAACCTACGGGAGCAATTGAATATTTTAGAGTTTTTATTTGTTCCTGGTGAACTTTGTCTTCACAAGATTTCTAATAAAAAAAAAACTTCTTTAACATTTCTAGCATGAACTTACTCACACAATTAAGTCTTTATTTGTCTAATACAAAGCCTCTAAAAAAATCTGCGGCCCATACGAAAATCTGAATGCTCGTTCACATGATCGAATTTGATCGATAGGGTGAATGGCCATCCATTTTGAACTTTTTATAATAAGAAAGCCTTACCCTGTAGAGCAATAAAGAGACTCGATTGTTACTTATTTTTCAAAGATATATAATAAGTGTAAATGTGAAAAATTAAAACTTGGTTGGGTCACACAAAACTCCCAACCAATCATATAACGTCATCCTATTCCATAAGAGGATAGTTAGTCACATACCCAAATTTCTTGGTTGATGGTTCATAAATAACAAGTTATAACCTATCAATCTTATACGGATCTTGGGGAAAGTCATTGAAAGCGTGCAGTGGCATTTTTCTTCCCAACATAAGCAACATTCGTGCACGGTAATGAAAAAGTAAATATTTGCAATGATGATTAACTTTTTTTTCATAAGCAAGCAGTCTCTTTTATTAATATATTGAAGTGGTTAAAATAAAAGTACAAAGAGAAATCGAGTTATAAAAAGTCATGACTAACTACCAAAACAAGCAACATGCCGAAAAATGAAGAAAATCCAGAAAACCACAAGCACAAATCATCCCAAAGCATCACAAAACATCCCAAAACAATTTAAACATAAGTACCTGTTGCTGATAAAAAAAAAATGGCAGGTCAACGCAGTCCACTACCAATTGGTTTCCATAAACCAAAAATGCAGTAGAATTGACATAAGAAAAGGTTGAGTTGAGACAAAAAGAAGAGAGGCCTCCAGATCGGCCTAATGAAGACGAGAGAGTGAACAGCGAAACTGAATAAAAATGAACATACACGAAAACTTGCTTTCCTGCAGAAAATATAATCTCGGGTTCACTTTCCTGATGAGAGCCTGTAAACGGTCCATCTCGTATTGGGCCGAAGCACCCCTAATGTTCCATAAAGAAGTGACAGCGCAATCCTCCCAAATTATTTACGAGTCGAGCCGGCTTCAATGGCGGAGGCCGAATCTGATGGGTGTCCAACCTTGGTTTATTTATCTTCTTGGCCAGAATCAGCAGGATATTGCCGGAGAGTGTGCCGCTGAGGGGTTTTGTTCTCAAGCGCTTCCTTATTCACTTGAATAAACCTGTTTTATGTTGGTCGATCTTCACACATTGCCAGATGTACTACTTAAATCTATTAGTACAATGCAAGGGCAATATGAAGCCAGAACTGCAACATGTTGCTCCAATGCTGCAAGGTGTTTTTCCTGTTGGTCCCAATGAGCCCATCAAGAGGCCCAGCAAGCACACAACATATTGGTTCACCAAAATTTCAGATTCCAGTTTTTGTATTTGCAAAAATCTTAGACCACTTGAGTTGAGTCAATACAGTTTGTAATTTATCTATTTATTTTGTTTGCAACTTGTAATTTATTCTTGACTGCATACAACACTCCTTCCTTAAGTAATATGAACAAGAAAAAAAATTTCAACTAATTAATTCAAATCAATGAGATGATAATACATTATCAATTAACACTTATATATATCATATCTAATGAATTTATTAAAGTGAAACACCCGTCTGGTCCATTAACCTTTGTACTATCCGACATTTCAAAATAAATTATTTTAAGATTTCTATTTACTTTACTACCAACACTTCTTACCATTATAGAATAAAATAAAATAAAATGTGATTGGAGAGTTGATGCTGCAACTTTTGCATAAATGTATTAAAAAATGTGGGAATATGTTTACTATTGTGTCGGTGTCACCTTGGCAAGCCATGGAATCCATGAAATACATCCTTTTTTTTTTTTAAGGTCCATGAATACTACTTCATAACAATTGATTACAATCAAACAAAAAACCAATTAATGAAATAAAATACGAACAATTAAAAGGGTGATCTTTATGTATATATATGGATCACTCTCTGTCAGTACGTGCCTTAGCACTGCCAGATGATTCTTGATTAATATTATTTGTAACAAGTGCTACAGTATTTATATCATAATGTTGCTAATTTTTTTAGTAAATTAAGTTAGAAAAATATTATTATTTAGCGTTGCATGTGCACCAGCTGTTTCTAATATCAGAATATGATCAGTAGTTCAGTGAAACTGTGGAGTATATATGTTCAGATCATCACAAGATTCTAACATTATTTACTGCACCAAATTATATTTCGAAAACGTTCATAGGATCTTTAGCTGTAAACGAGGTACAAAACAAATTACAGCTCATGCCACACCTGCTATATTCATCCCATCCCAACGCAGTAGAAACAAAAAGTAATATGTTCTTGTTTTTGCATAATCGCACCAAATTTATAATATCTTCCCATATCCAATATATACATCAATGTTTTAAATACAGTCAATCCACTGATTGATACGGAGCCTTGTTAGGCCAAACGGTTCAGACAAGTTAGATCTTTTTAAAGTTTCGAGTTGAAGCCTCTTTTTGGTGATAGTATTTGAAGACTTAAGTTCAAGCTTTTGTGAGAACACAACAAAAAAAATTATTTTTTTCGATAATCAATCCAGCCACTCAAACTTCTATTTTGTCGTGGAAAGTCAATAATTGGTTGTAACCAAATGTCTTGTTACGAAAAGTCTCACGTGAACGATTAGAGCTGGTTTGTCACGGAAATTATAGTTTTGTGTAACAAAAAAGTTGTTGCCAAAAGCATAAAAGCCCAAATTTTTATTATTATTGGACTTTTATTCATGTCAGCCCATTGATTATTGTTTCTAACCCAACTCATAGCGACAAGATTATTTTTGGTTGTCACCAAAAGTAAGAATTTTTGTGATGCGATGGTACGTCCGATTCGGAAACGAGTGTTTTAATTAAATATAGTCAATTCAATAATTGATACCGACCCTTATTAGGTCAAACGATTTAGGCGTTTTGAATATCTCTAAAGTCTGGTCAAGTTCAAGCCTCTCTCTAGTCATGGATTATGAGGTCTTTGAATCTCTCTAAAGTCTTAGAGTTCAAGCCTCTCTCAAGTGATGGTTTATGAGTTCTTGATTTCAAACTTTTGTGATGGTACGGCCGATTTGGAGACATTCATCTCAAACAAAAAAGGAAAATTAATCATCACCAAATATAATTCATCGCTGATTTATATCAATCTCAAACACAATAAGAATTAACATTTTTTTTTCTCAGCAAACGTACTAATACTGATGTTCGAAATTAAAAGCTCAAAAGACCAAATGAATTCAATCATGTACTTTATTTTGTACTGAGTGTTCAATAACAGTTAACATGCATATAAATAATTATCAGAGACAAGAGTGGACCATGGACAATTTAGAAATTTACCTTCGAGACAATACATACCAAGTAAATAATTTGTACTACGTGTGTACTGACCTGGTGGTCACAAGATGATTCTATATGTATAGCAACAACTGGATATGGTTTGGTTGTAATAAAATTGCCAATTGTTATTGCATGAAAGTGATGTCCCATTGTCCTGATCGTCACAAACTTCACAAATTAGCTGAGAATTCCAATACAAATGTCTTCTTCTTTGCCAAACATTATGTGCATAAATGGCACTGTGAATTGTGATATCTGCAAATCAAACTTTGGTATTAATTGCACCACTTCACGGGATTTTTGTCCACCAATCCAAATCAATATTCAATTATATATACAACTTCTAGATATTGCTTCCATTATTTGTTTAGTGAATCATATATGATTCTTCGACTTCTATTTTTTATTTGGAAACCAGGAAATGTCACTTCCATGGATGGCCCAACCAAAAAAGTTGAACAATAATATGCATGGAAATGTAGTTTTCTTGACGGGTCCATGTCTAATTAATATAATAATTTAGCAGGAACCCTAAATTCAAAATTTTGGCAACCTAGGGTTGTAGTAGATACCAACTCTCTTTGTCCTGGCCCTCTTGGCCTCTTTAGATTTTGTAATCTTTCTTGCTATGCCAATTATGTAATGAATTCCAACTTTCATGGTTAACAACATTCTAGAGATTTTGGTTTTGATTCTATATTTTCTAAAATAGTCAATGAAATAGGTGGGATTTGAGTTGTGTATTATAATTGATTAAAGAATTTGAGTTAATGATCTCTTTCTACCCCAAATTTGTTCCATATTCATTTTAATGAGTTTGCGTGAACAAAGCGATCTACTGGATCAATTTTTTTCTTTTTTCAAATGAGGTACCATAACCTCAATTTTCGAAAACTTATTAGCTAATATTGCTTGATACAAACATTGTCACCAAGACATCCAGAATTGAAGAGATTAAAAATGGAATTGTCTTTATTCATTCAAAAATTGTTTGCCTATTAAAAAAATCATTCAATAATTAAAAATATATATGATCTGATTCAACATATATAATAGAGAGGTTATAATCTACAAAGAACAATCATATGTATGTGCTTTAAAGCACACACTAGGGGATACACCAAAAGAATTGATTAATGTGTCACATTTTTAAAATCATTGGTTTCCCAACGGCCACATAACAAATATTAAACCGAACGTTTGTGTCAAACTAAGAGCGCAACTTCGTGACTCCTATCTAGACAAACCCCTTCAAAGGTGCAAATCAATCAAAAGAAACAAAAGTAATGTTATATGTCTCAAATTTTATATAAATAATATTTGTACAGAATAATGTGTCAAATAATGAAAGATGACACATCATTTTGTTCAAAGAAAAATTGTACAAAATTTGAGATAAATAACATTTTTCAAGAAACACGAACTTCAAGCAAGAAGCCATGTAAGAAATTAGCTCTCATTGACAAGAGTTAACTCTCATTGCTGTGATGATATAAATTAATGACATAACATTGATTACAGATAAAAAGTTACACTTAAATGGAAATGTATATTTTTTTATTAATTTTATAATACGGGGAGTTAGTGTGACCAAACTTGGCCCTGTAAAAATGTCGCGGCCTTGGGGAATGTTGGCCCTTGAGTGGTAACCGTGCTCTTTCGCTTGGGCTTGATTTCTATCGTCTAATCGAGGTCATGACCCCGTGGAACAATTCTAGTCATTGGAGTGGTCACCGACCGAGCTTCTTAGCTTTTGGGTTTATTCTTGTCATTGGGTTGAGGCTGCGACCCTAGGGGACAATGTTGCGGTCACCAAGCTTCTTTACTTTAGCTTGAGTTTAGTTGATGGATCGAGATTGTGGCCTTGGAGCGGTCACCTAGCTCTTTTTCTTGGGTTTGAGTTCTTTCGTCGGATTGAAGTTGCCGCCCTAGGGAAGGATGCCATGACCCTGGAATGACTACTAAACTCTTTCAAGATTGGCAAGCAACCCAAAGCCCGTGATCTATTTTGTGTGAGCTGAACCACAACGTTAATTCTTTTCGAGAAAATACAATCTTATATTAATCACAAAATTTTAAATTTAAAAAAAAAAATAATACCAAACACATTAAAAAATAAGTCAATTGATCATTTACAATAAAAGCCCTGACAACTTTTATTGACTAGAATGAATTTAATATGGGTAATAAAAAATGATACACATAGCTCCGATCCAACAGATACAGTCAGTTTCTACTGCAATGCAAGAAGTCATAAATATTCCTAGGTGGGTACAGTTTTTTCAAACTCATGAGACTTGAGCACACTACTACTTGTAGCTCTAGTTGTTCACTTTCACTACCTAGTTCTCTCCATCAATAGCTTCTTGAGCTGTCTTTAATTTCCAAACCCAGACCCACAAATCTTCCTCAATAACCTTCCTATAAATAGTGAACTTATTGCTGTGACTCTGAGTTTCTTGATTCAGCCATGGCTTTTGTTGCTCAGAACTCAACTAAGCACTCCAGATTCATCAGACCCAGACCCACAAATCCCAATCCAAATCCAACACCCAAAACCCATCTCTCAAAACCCACTTCGTCTACTCTCACAACCACCAACAATGCTTCTTCTTCTTCTTCTTCTTCCACAGGTGTGAGCACCAAGATGAGTAAGTTTACTTCAATGGCATTCAACAAGCTTGGGTGTGGAGGCTTGCCGGAGGCATCGGCGCCGGAGATTATCCGGTCGGCGGCGGAGTGGGAGGCGAAGAAAGTGAGGAAGCAGAAACGAAGGAAGAAGAAGAAGAAAAGTGTTGAGGTTGTGTCTGATGTGTTTTGTGCTCCTCCTGGGATTGGTTTCTCATCTGATGATACTGCTTTTGTGGACTGTGTTGAGTCTAGAACCAAAACACCACTTGCTCCAACAAAACACAAAAAGGTATTGTCTTTACACTTTCTTAATTAATTCCAATCTAAATATGTATGACATTTTCTTTTCTTTTTCTATTTGTATTGATTCAATTGATGATGATTTTCAATTTCATAATATAGTTATATAGATGAGAAAAAAGAATCTAACTATGATTTATCGGCCGAGACTCTCAACCTATAATTCCATGTCAATGAGGTGTTGCCACATTATCAGTTATGCCCCATACCCGTTCTAATGAGTATGTCTGCGCGCGCCCACCCGAATCCATTTAGTTTGTGTCTTGGCTGAGATTCCGGGCATTTTATCTATATTTTCATTATAGTCTATCATCAATTTCATAATTTGGGGTTATGTATGGTGACAGCATTCAGGCAATACAAGGCGAAATGCAACCAATTCCAGACCATACCATCCCCTTGGACACCATTTTCATAGAGGCCTCTCTGAGGTTAGCCTAAATTTGGTCTTTTTGGTACTATCTTTGGTCATGTTCTTCATGATTTTTAGCATATGATTTGCTTAAGTTTATTTGAGTAGCACTTTCTTAGTTGAATAATGACAATATTTTATCCCAAACCAAGATTTAGATGATGGAACACATGATCTTGCTGTTTTTTTGGTTAATGATTTAAGCCGTTTAATCCTCATTTTCATCTTCGATGAGACGTAGTAATTGTTTTCCATGTGGATTCAGAAGATGATCTCTGAAGATAGATTACATTTTGAAGATTGGTTAGACGGATATGACCAATTCGGGGAGTGGAGGCTGGATGTTGAAAACATGTCATATGAGGTACAAACATGAAACATATATATGCTAATAATGCTCTACTTTCTTAATTGTGTATGTTGTTTTGATCTTAATTCATTTGTGGTTCTACAAACAGGAACTGCTGGATTTGAGTGACAAGATTGGATACGTGGGCACGGGTTTGAGAGAAGATAAAATATTCCGCTGCCTGAGGAAAGCTCGGCTTCCAGATTTGGAATCCTTTCCCTTACTGCCTCCTGTTACTAGAGACTGGAAATGCAGCATATGTCAAGTGAGTCTATACATAGCAGCTCTGTCTCTCAATATAAAGAAAATGCAAGACTCAAATATTGTGTTTTCTTGTTACTTGTGTTATGAAACAAAAATTGAATATAATTGGACTTGTGTTGCAGGATGAATATGAAGCCAACGATGAGATCGGGAAACTATATTGTGGTCACTGCTATCACATTAGCTGCATAAGGCCGTGGCTTCGACACAAGAATTCATGTCCCATCTGCAAAGTTGCTGCTGCTGCTGACAATTGAAGCTTTGTTTTCCTGATAGATGATCATGTGTTATTCAAGTTTAAATACTGGTTTTTCTTCTAGTTAATCATACATAAAAGCTTCAATAGCAGGGTATGTGTTCATATATATAGCTTTTCACCACCCTTTTTCAGTTAAATTATGCCCCGTAATGTCATGACAGTGCAAAGTTCGAGTGCTAATCACATTTTCTAATTAGCAATTTGCAAAGGGAAACGAATAGTTCATGCACTACCTGGCTCATGTAAGATACATGTATAGGTAGGAATAGATCCCGACCGTCTCTTTGTGGTACCCAAATGAGTGAATAGTAGGCGGCTTAGACCAGTTTTGGTTTGCTTCTACCAGCTTCATTGCTAGACCATTGAGTAGTACAGTTGCATGTGAATATGCAGGGTTTTGGACACTTCTGAATCCTTGACTCTGACAAAGATCAGATCTCAACAACTTGCTGTGAAACTTGACATGTTTTACATATCCTGAAGAGTAGCAAATACAAGTTATATTTCAGGACACCATATGTGAACTGGACATGTTCTTTGGAATATAAGAGGTTTTGTCTTTTTATAAGAAAAAACTCTGTTACTATTAATTTGACCTATGATTCGGTCTTTAATTTACAAGATAGTACAAAAATTGAGCCTGTCTCTCCCATGTGCTCATAATATAGGTTCCCTTCAAGATGGCCAGACTGCCAAAATCTAGTACCCAACAATTATGAGACAATGGTATGGGATAACTGTTTCCAACACAAGCTCACTGCCATCACATATTGTACTTTTTAAGTGTTTTGCAGACCAGAGAATCATTTTAGTCATACCGATTAAGACAATGGATTATGCGGGTTCTCGTACTTTTTAACTCAAAATAGTCTATGAACATTCATGTTTCAGCCTAATTTGGTCCATGAACTATATTGCGGTCACTGCTATCACATTGGCTGCATACGGCCGTGGCTTCGACAGAGGAATTCATGTCCCATCTGCAAAGCTTCTGCTGATGCTGCTGCTGAAAAGTGAAGCTTTGATTTGCTGATAGATGATCCTGTGTAATTCAAGTTTAAATACTGCTATTTCTTTTAGTTAATTATACATAAAAGCTTCAACGGCAGGATATGTGATCATATATATAGCTTTTCACCCCCCACCTCTTTTTCAGTGAAATAGTGACATGATCACAGTGCAAGCTCGAGTTCTAATCAAATTTTCTAATTGCCAATTTGCAAAGGGAAAGGAATAGTTCATGTACTACCTGGCTCATGTAAGATACATGTATAGGTAGGAATAGATTATGGCCGTCCATTTATGGTACCCAAATGAGTGAATACTGGGTGGCTTAGACCCGTTTTGGTTGGCTTCTACCCGACTTCATTGCTAGACCATTGAGCAGTACAGTTGCATGTGAATATGCAGGGTTTTGAACACTGACAAAGATCAGATCTCAACAACTTGCAGTGAAACTTGACATGTTTTACATATATCTTGAAGAGAAGCAAATACAAATAATATTTCAGGACACCATATCTGAATTGGACATGTTCTTTGGAATGTGAGAGTTCTTGCTCTATTACTGTTAATTTGATCTTGATAAGTTTGATATGCATGATTAGGTCTTCAATATACAAGATAGTACTATAGCCATCTAGAGAAGAAACCCGCTAGCTTGAAAAAGATTCTTAAGGAGTCCTGCCTTAGTTACTTGTTTCATTCCACCCTGTTCATTAAAACCTGTAATTACAATTGATCAGTTAATTAAAAGGGGCTCTAAATCATCCAACCCACCAGGAAAACCTCCAGCCTCATCAAGACTCCTTATTGTATTACTAAAATGACTATACTTCATAAAGGAATAGAAGCTTACAAAGAAACTAAGTTGAGCCTGTCTCTCATGTGCTCTACTTGTGCTCAAAATAAAGGTTCTCTCCAAGATGTACAGACAGAAAGTGAGAGATGTGAATAAAGTGAACAAGTCAGAGTCTGTGAGTGACATAAGCAGCAGAGGTTTAGCCAA
Source organism: Pelargonium fulgidum (assembly GCA_036897545.1). Classification (NCBI taxonomy): domain Eukaryota; kingdom Viridiplantae; phylum Streptophyta; class Magnoliopsida; order Geraniales; family Geraniaceae; genus Pelargonium; species Pelargonium fulgidum. The sequence continues at coordinate 11,387 of JAYMTE010002207.1, forward strand.
CAATTATCAGACAATGGTATGAGATACCTGTTTCCAACACAAGCTCACTGCCCAGATAATCATTAGGTTCTTGTCCAAAAGAAAACACTCTATTAGCCAACAACTCCTAAGAGCATCAGCATCAATAGGACAATTTCTACATTGATGAGACTCAATTTGAGTTCCAAACTATACTATAATATTTAATATTTTGTGAATATTTTTGTCTTCATTTGTCATATGTTACTAT
>JAYMTE010002208.1:0-11615 GCA_036897545.1 Pelargonium fulgidum
TGTGACCAATTTTTCATTAGGTTGGGGACTGCTGTGGCTTTATTTTAGGTTGGGGTCCTGGCTGGTTAGTTTTGAAAAGGTTGGGGACTCCTAGGGTATTAAACCCTAATTTAATACAAACTCTACTACGACTCTTTGCTATTTATTACATGGCTACCACATGTCCACACATATTTATGTCCTCTACTATTTTAATTTCCAATTAACTTCTTAATTCTCAAATTTATGTCATCTTATAACTTGTAATTTGAACTCCAATTTTAATATATATCATGTTAGTATTCAAATTGCATAAAATAAGTTTAATCAAGACCTAATTGAACAATTTTGCACTAATATGTTTATTTTAAACAAAATTTAAATCATTTAGTGCCAAAAGAAAATAAATAAGTAGTAACTTTCAATTAAGATGTCAATAGAGCTAGCAAATAAGCCAACAAGTCGGGTCAAAAAAACGTAGTTACTTTTCAGCATTATCAATTAAGGTGTTCATAGAGCTAGCAAATGAACTAATAAGCCAGGTAAAAAATCATAACTATCTGTATTGTTATCAAATATGAAATATTATTTAGAGTAATGATACTTATTATGTCTCAAATATTGTATAGAACAATGTAACAATTAATTATGACACATCTAATATTAATTTCATTGATGATTTTTAATGAATCAAAATGCACCAAATTAATCCAAATTGTAGTTACACCAACTTGTATATATATTCAAAGCTAAATCAATTCAATTACCTCATTTAATCAAGAATAAATAAATAAGATAAACATGCATTTATATAGCTTGCATTAGATTTGAAGTGTTGTCCATTTGATGTCACTCCTTTAAGCTACAGAGATAAAAAGGAGCAACAACAAGTTAGCTCATATTATCATTAAATCATCACACCAAAAAAAAACAATCCAAAATACACTAAAAAAATATATAAAGTAAAATATAAAAAAATCTACATAAACTAAATAAAATTGTACTTAAACTAACAAAAAAAAAATCACACACAAAAAAACTCACAAAAAACAAGAGTTTTTTCCTTTAAAATGTTGAGTGTTATTTTTTTTTTCTCTTTTCAATTTTGTTAATAATCGGTTAGATATTATATCCTACGGACAGGAGCAAGAGGGGCACCTGATCAGACCGTTCTCGTTGCACCACGTGCACATCTTGAACCCCCCGGACCCACCTTTCTCCGAGAACACCTTGTGGCTTCCGCTACACTCGTCGCAGAGGATAAATCTGAAACCGGCGCACATGTCGCACGCGCCGGACGTTACCGGGAAGCCGTGCACGATCTTCTTGAGCTCTCCGGTCTCGTGGAGCTGCCGGATCTCTTCGGCGCCGCCCATGTACCTGCCGCCTATGAAAACCTGGGGGAGGGTGAGCCGATCCTTGCCGCCCAAAATTCCCTGCAACTCGCGGAGGAAGCTGGAGTCCATGGACAGATCTCGCTCGTCGACCGATACGCGAATCCCTTGCAGTATCGCGAGCACGTCCTTGCACTCCAAAAAGGTCGACCTCACAACGCGGAGGCTCGTGCAGGAGACCACAATGCGCTTCTCCGAGCCGGGCAACGAGATCTCCGGCGGTTGGGGCTTGCTCGGCAGGGCATCGGGCTGGCGGTGCGGCCAGTTGCGGAGGATAGCGGAGGCGATACGGACGCGGTGGTGGATGGAGGGGACTCTCTTGGTTGGGGGCTGTTGGAGCTTCTCGTCGGGGCAGAGGATTTGGATGTCTTTGAAGGAGGAGCACGAGAAGGTGGGGGTTTTGGCGGGAGTGTCGTGAATCTGAGGATTGGAAGATTTTGCCCACGGCCGCCACATTGAGGGTGTGGGTATGGATGGATATGTGAATTGGGGATTTGTTCGTAGAATTTGAAACAAATGAGAAATTTGATTGATTGGTGAAGAAGAAGAAGAAGAAGAATTATGAAACAATGTAAGGGTTTTTTTAGGGGTTAACAATTGGAGAAGATGGAGACGAAGAGTTTATGATTGCTGGTGATGATGATGAATAGGTCAGGCTTTTTGGTCTCTCTGTATTTTCTTCGGCTAATGAGAAGGAAAGTGGAATTTTAGATGGTGATTAAGGTGGTTGGTTAAGGTATAGTTGAAAAATAGGAATTTTTATTTTATTTTCTTATTTATTTTATTTTATTTTGGGTGTGATTTGGGGTTTTAAGGGGTTATGAGGGGGTAATGTGAGGTTGTGATTAGTAGATGGAGTAGTTCATAGCCTAATTATAGATGAGAGGTCCTATTCTTAAGTCTAGTTTTGTTTACATCTTTTGATATTTTTATTCACCATGATTTAAATCATTTCATTGTGGAGGGTGGCCCTTTAACTTTTATATGGCGGTAGATTCCTAAATTTGCAAAACATATTGTACAACTAGGGTGATCATTTGTATTTTAACACGACTACAAAATTAGTATGTTTAGTATCACACATTTTATAATAGTGTTATGTTTGAGTTGAAAAGTCCAACACGTTTAATAATTGTGTTGTGTTTATGTTGAACTTTCAAAACACACACTTGCTATAAATTAGTTGAGTTCTTACACAAAGTTAAGGATATAATTGTAACATAATTCTAATAGTGTGTCATATATGTTGGGTCATGTCACACAAAATGTATTAGATTATGTTCGTGTCTATCATGTCATGTCATTACTACTCATTTACTTATTGTGTTAAAAGTGTTGTGTTCGTGTTTGGGTTACAGATATGTCATACATGCATGGGCCCAAAGATTGGCTTGGAAGACTCAAAGCCCAATAGGGACTATTAGCACTTCGCTCCAGCCCAATCCACATCATTTGTTATAAAGCCCATTACAATATTTTGGGCCCATATTCTGAGCACGAGTGCAGGACAGTACCCAATACTGTTTAGCAGAGTCTTCGAATCAAATCGATCTTGAAAAACCAGACGCAATCGTCTTCTCCGAAGAGAACTAGAAAATGAAGAGCAGTGATGCGACGGTGATGGGCGAGGGCAGCGATTCCAATCCCAAGAGCAGCATCAAAATCAATGTCAAGTTCGGTGGAAGATCGATACCAGTTTCAATCTCGCCAGACGCTACGATCAAAGACCTTAAATCTGTCCTACAACCTCTCACCAATGTCCTCCCTCGTGGACAGAAGCTTATCTGTAAAGGTATCATAATTGTTCATCGATTCGATCTCAATCGTGGAGTGTTTGATTTTCTTCTTAATTTGAGCTTTATTGTGGAAAATGCACAGGGAAGGTTTTGGTTGACGCAATGACGTTGAGTTCATCGGAGGTCACCAATGGTGCCAAGCTCATGCTCATGGCTTCTCAGGGTTTGCACCAAGGGGTACATTTCTTGCTCTCTATTATTGTGCTATCAAGGTTTCATTTTGAATTATTTGAACCTGCAATTTCACTTATTTGGTCTGATTAGTGTCATGTAATCTCTAGAGATGGACATAAATTTGGTTCAGTTTTATGTTGAAAGGAAGGTATTTTAAGGTTTTTGCTTTTTTAAGCAAAGCAAAATGGAAAGTGGATTTGATGAGTTTCACTGTTTTGTTTAATTTGGGGTTTATTTCATTAGGATGGTCCCATCCTTAAAGAAGCTCAGACTTTACCTATTTCAAGGAGGACTGACAATGCTACTAATAAAACTACCAATGAAATGATGGGAGTTACTCTCAACAAGAGTCGCTTGGAACGGTGGAAGGCTACTGGAGTTATAGGGTTAGCTGAATGCAACTTACAGGTACAAGAAAATATATTTGGTAGGTTTTTCTTATATCAAGCTTGTCATTTTAGACCCTGATTAACATTGTGTAATGAGTATGTTGTCGTCTAATTTGATCCCATTTGACAATGAAGATGTCCGTATGATAATCATTTGAGTTTGGGTTATTTTGGGCCACCATGCTGTATTTCCAATGATGTCTTCAAGAGCTAGATCTTTAAATGTGCTCATATCTTTATTGGGTGCCAAGTATTTTCTGATTGCTGTCATTGATTATAACTTGAAAGGTCATACCTGATGAAGTGTGGTCTTGTGGAGTTTCTGCAAAAGTCCTTGATGTTAGCACCAATTCCATTCAAGCTGTACCTCCACAAATTGGCCATCTGAGTTCCATGCAGGTGAACAAGACACTTCTATTTCAATTATGATTTCCTGTTAGGTAAACAAACTGTTCCTTTCAATAATCATATGGGTTTGGATTCTCCAGAAGTTGTTCCTGAATGCAAATTGCATATCGGATGAATCCATGAGCTGGGAAGGACTAGCATCAATGAAGCGTTTAAAAGTTTTATCAGTGAGCCAAAACCAGTGAGTGCTTTCATTCCTTAATGATATCGATTTCTAATACCATGACACGGGCAAGGAAGAATTGAAGTTTGCTAGTATCCTACTGAAGCCTAAAATAGTAGTTACTGTTATTATGAGAAAATTTTCGACACTGCATACTGATTTTTGACACTTCCTGCATCTGAAAAGATGTGTAACACTCTCAGTCATACACAAGCCTCTTTTTTCAAGTGCAGTAGCTAAACATTCATGTACTGTGTTTGTTTAGTAGTGTTTTCCTTGTTTACATGATTGGTCACCACTTGCATGATCTATGCGCTTATGCAGATTAACAAAGCTGCCTGCTGCATTGGGTGCTCTGACTACTTTGAGACAACTTCATGTTGCTAATAACAAGTTGACTAGCCTTCCGATCGAAATAGGACTTCTAACTCAGCTTGAAGTTCTGAAAGTCAACAATAATAGGTATTTTTAGATGAAAGATATGCCTCCTCTTGTCTTTTTCACTCTGCATCCTTTATACTGTAATTGACTTATATGATTTTGTAGTTTGTTGGTGTATTTTTAAACGAGAGAACTGAGCATGCAGTGTATATTTTTATATTTTTCCAAAGATACTACGGTATTTTGACTGAGCATGTTATAGTCAATGCCATGTGTTATATTTCTCAGGATAAGCACTATTCCTGCAAGTATTGGTGACTGTATTTCTCTTATTGAGGTAGGGTTGATGTGACTTTCTGTTTGGTTTTTTTTCTTTTCAAGTTTGATGGCTCTAAGCCTCCAATACCAGCGTGCTTGACTTTGTTTTTCACATTGTGCCAGGTTGATCTTTCTTCAAATCTTCTGCCTGAGTTGCCAGAGACATTTGGCAATTTACATAATTTGAAGGTTCTTTCCTGATCCTTAGTTCTAAATAGACACTTTGTTAATTTGTCTAGTGATTGTCTTTTCACAAGATAGCGTGTCTGCCTGTACCACACATGTTAAGTGTTATTTGTGCATGTAATCAGTGATCTTATTACCCCTTTTGCAGGCATTATGTCTAAGTAACAATGGGCTAAAATCCCTCCCTTCTACGCTATTCAAAATGTGTCTCCAGCTTTCAACCCTGGATCTCCATAATACAGAAGTCACCATAGATCTCCTTCGTCAGGTGCCTATTTTTCCACATATATTAGCTATCTTCTATTATATTATCTTGTTTAGCTACATATGATAACGCAATCATTCAACAGTTTGAAGGATGGGAAGAATTTGATGAACGTCGGCGCTCAAAGCATCAAAAGCAGTTGGATTTCCGAGTGTTGGGCTCTGCTGAATTTGATGAAGGTGCTGACAAAAACTGATGATCCTCTATGTTTGTTATTACAGCAAAAAGATGTGCAAAAAATAGTCTTAAATTTGCATGTGTGGATAATACATACAAAGTATGTTAATTGTACTTGAGCTGTAATTAGGATTGATTAAGGAGGAGATTATAGGATGTATTCAGATATCATTTTATAAGTTCAGTTTGTGAGATCTTCGTATCTTTGCTAAATGTATCTCAGTCAGTCAGAGTTAAAAGAGCTGAGACTCAGCCAAACCAATGAAATAATGCTATTTCACAACCATTTGCATTTGAGATCTTCACATATTTGCTAAATGAATCTGAAAGAGTTTAAAAAGCAGAGACTCAATCAAACCGATGAAATGATGCACTTCACAATTTAACACTCGTACCCGTCTAATGAGTCGTGGGCAACGAGTGCCCGCCTCAATTCATTTGTTGTGTCTTGGCCGAGTCTTAGCCAATAACTTTTAACTAAGATTTGTTGCTCTCAAAATAATAACTAAAGAACTTATGCATAAAGGAAATTAACTATGTGATTAATAACTTAATATAACAAAGAAATCAGACATCACTTGGAATCAATTTACTATCAACATAATTGAAAATTTTGCCCAACCAACAAATCAGTTATTCCACGAAACAATTGAGCAGGCAAATATTTTTAAGAACATACCCTGCAAAAATTATGAGCTTATCAAAGATAAATGTTGCAGCATATTATTGAAAAACGCATCAAAACAACACGAGCAACGGAGAAAGTATGCAATAGGAAATTACATGACATACCTAATCAAAGTAACTTTCAATTTATATTGTGAAATGTACTGAAAAATATTCATTCTGTATGCTCATCATCAATTAAACACAGAAACTGATGAGTGCGAATCCTAAACTCAGTCCAGCAAACAAGGCGGATTGGAGGAAGATAAAGCATTCTAACGGAAGTAAATGGAAACCTGAGGGATATCGATATCATTGTCATCGTCATCCTCACATGCAATGACAACGTCAAAATGGCGGCGGTAAGGAGGGAGTTCTACCTTGGCCACTTCCTGAGCCAGATCCACCATCTTCTTGTCCATTCGATCTTTGTGCCGCTGGAACATGCTATTGTAGAGCAGGCAACTACCACATGAAATGCTGTAAGCATTGAGCCCCTTATTCTTGAGCCATTGGAGAAGTTCCCTCAGGGTAGGATTGTTCTTGATAATCCACCTGTCCCATACAGTCCAGCTCATGTCGTTGTGTTTAATCACCTTAGGTGGGACAGGCTCAGCCATGGAGAATAAAGGCAATGCAAGGTTGGCAAATGTGTTACGATAGTCTTCAAGTTTGTGCCCACCATCCAAAACCTTGTAAAGCTCTAGGCACACAAGACCTGTGGCCATTGCTGTGGAAGTTGCAATTGCGGGGATGATTCTTCCAGCAATAAACTTGGCTTTCAGCTTGTCAACTTCGGGAATGCTGTAATTCCTAGCCCTCATATTGGCAAGCCCGGCAATCATGTCCATATGGTAGTTTGTATCATCATCCTTTACACATAAACAAAAGTTAGGAAATGAAAAGGTAAAACTGAACAACATACAGATATCATGTATGAAAAGGACATGACCATAACATGCAACATTTTAAGGCTGCAATTTCGAAACTATCAACCAATGCATAGTAACAGGTTAACTACCAGATCAACAGACTACAAAATGATGAGCACAGCCAAATTGATTCATGCGATGTTAATCTTGAAATAAAGATGAAGTGGGACAAACCTTCTCAAACTGGATTGGCTTCATTTTGAACCCTGGTGACAAACTATTACGGCACTGCTCCAACTTGACAATTAGATCATTGATGACTGCTGCATCATCTATAGATGCAGATGAAAGATTAGTAGCCTTTTCATCGGTCTCAATCTTTACACCTTGCTTTGGCTGAAACTCTGGAACCATGACACTATCAACAGCTTCAGCAAACTTTTTAGGGCTCTTGACCCAGTCAGGAACGGGGAGGCCAAATGTCTCTGCTCGTAGGATGGATGCTGCCAAGATAAATTGGAGGTGACTGGGATCAGCAGCCGAGAACTCCAGAGGACGTGGAAATCGCTTAGGAGCTGACCAGAATGGAGCTCCTGTACTGGTTGCAGCATCTTCAGGGAATGTGAAAACCAACTGCTTCACACGGTTAGCATAATAATCTTCGAACCTGAATACACAAGAAGCCAATTAGGAAAAAATAAATATTGACAGAACACATGATATTTCTGGCATGGTACAAACAGAAATAAACATGAGATCAAATATCAAGAGAATTACTTTAGACGTGCCCAAGTAATGCAGTCCTGGAATGTATCACATCTTTCTTTATCCAGGCACTCAAGAACACGTTCCAAGTTATCCCTGGCCTGAGCATCACCAGCAGTCACCATCCCAGAAGTATATTCACTCGGGTTAGATAGATAGGCATTCACTTCAGCTGGAGTTTTCTCAAGCAAACCCTCAAACTCTGAACGAGCCCATGTCAAACAATGATCAATATTGTGTGGGAATGAATGTACAGTACACATGGGAGCTTGTTTCTCTGGTGGGTCTCTCGAGGCACCATAATTTTCCGTTAGGTGAGGAATGACCATCTGAGTATTGCATTTGGCACCAAGAGTTCCTGACTCAAGAAGTGGCTTCTGGAAATATAAGCACCTCTGATCAACATACAGCCGAGCATTCACATTGTCTAGAGCATTAATAACTACACTCAAATTCTCCCAGAAGGTATCATTAAACACATTCTCAGTTTCAGGAACCACACGGTTTTGCAAAGCTTCAATTTTGAGACGAGGATTTATAGCTGCGGCAGCAGAGGCAGCAACTGTGGATTTTGCCTGCCCAATGTTCCAATCACGGAACAGAAATTGCCTACTAAGGTTACTCTTTTCAATTACATCATCATCCGTAACTGTTAGTTTCCCTTGACTACCACATGAAACACCCATCAGAGCTACATTCTTTAAGAACTCACAACCCAATGCACCAGACCCAACAATAAAGACTACAGCATCCTCCAGTTTTTTCTGTAGTGTAGCCCCAAATACTGAAATCTGAGCATCATAACGACTATTCAATGGCCTAAATTCACTGGGATCTAGTGGCTCTGCAGGGAGGGACTCCACTGAGTCAAAGTAAAAAAACTGTACAAACAAGAGAAACAAGATTAGGTAACAATACTGCACAATCAAATCTAAAAGGATTGCATTTGTAATATAACATTAGAAATCAAGGGAAATACACCTTTGGGTTCACGTTTATAAATAAAATCTACAGGCAGTTCCGAAAATGTTAAAACTGAGTCGATTAAACAGTTATCGAGATGTGATTATTCCAAACTCATCACTGTAAAGAATTTTAATTAGGAGCCTCACTCTTTCTTCCTCAATATCCTTGGAAATCCTAACCTATTGGCATTTTTTTTTTTGTAAGAATTCAAATCCAAATGCAATCTAGGTAGCAGCACAATCGTATCTATTATAGCTGACAATATCCAGTCCCAGGAAAGGTATTTGCAGAGTTTCTTTCTATCCCTATTTCCTTCACATTTTTTTATATTTGAAGAGTTCAGACAGGGTCTTAAATGCTGAAACTTGAACTTAAGCTTTTAATACTAGCTAAATTCTCCGACAAAGTTCATGTGAAGATGCTACAGTATCACCCACAAATAGAGGATAAAAGAAAGCACATCAAAGATAAAAGTGTTCACGCCTAAAGAAAGCCCTGGTTCTACAGGAGTGAATAGTTATTCTCAAGTGAATAGGAGGCTGAACATCCACTGGTTCCAAATAAAAAGGGTTGTTGAAAGAGAACCGTGTAACTATGTAAGACGTATCAACTCAAGAAGGCCATCCTAATTCTTGTGAGGAGTGATCAGCAATTCAAATCAAGGCAGCAAGTGGCCAATTCTATAGTTTCTTGTATAAATAAGGAGCAAATAACTTACCTGATATAGAGGGTGGAACTTTCCAGAGCAGGCTTTCACAACTTCTTGTCCCACAATGCCACCAAACATGGCAGCCATGGGATTCAGCACTGCCTTCGCACCGGACGCAAATTGAGAGAGCAGTTTTGGGTTAATATCTTCTAGTTTCCCATCTCCCAATCCCTCATTGATGCTACTAGCAAAGGATATGAGCTTTTGAGCATCCTCTTCTGAACCAGCCACGGGGAACCGTGACAGATCAGAAACAAACTTATCCAGTGCTTGAAAAGCCAAATGTAGAAGAGGTGGGCGATCAAACTTAGAAAAGTCACTTAGAAGAAAATCACCAGGATCACTCAGTGCTTCTCTCAATGGTTTAAAGTTCAAAACCTTAGGCTGTTTCACCTGAGTGACAATGCCACCCTTTTCATAAGCACCATAATTGGTGGTATCCTCCTCAAGAGAGAACGAATAGGGCCTTGCACTTTTGATTTTCCTTGGTTTTCCATCATTCAATTCTGTCATTCCGTGAACTTCAGAGAACACGACAAGATCTCCATCTTGAAACTCAAGCCTTTCATCATCAACACATGATACTAGAGCTGGATTGTCATTGCTGATTGAAGCAATTATGCCTGTGTGAGGCTCCTCACCATCAACATCAAGAACTGTGAAGTCAGGTCCGAAGTCACAAAACACAGAACCAAAGAGACCTCTAACTTCAGCCTTGATGAAAGCAATTGCTGGCTGATGACTATGGCAGTAATCATTGAATTCAATGGCTTTCTTGAAGCTGATATCGGTGAACACAACTGCCTGCACCAGCAAAATACAAACAGAATGATAAGAAATATTGCTATACACATGTGACAAGAAACAATTGTTTAATAAGAAATTAAAAAATAAAGAGTTGCAGAAAAACCCAGAACCAGATAAGATTACACAAAATGGCTATACCATAAAATCCTAAAGCTGTGGTTTGCATGATTCCATTGCAACTACAAGAATATCCAACCTAGGCTACTGTACAATTTTCCTTCATTCCATGTTACAAGTTTAAATTGAAAAGATATATATCCTTACCACAAAATCTCTTGAAGCCATACTAGAATTCAATTTCAAGAATAAAACCATTCAAGGAATAATCATTGACATATGTGTTTCCCAACACAATTTGTGTTGCATAAAATCTTATAGATATAATTTCTAAATTAATTTTAAGGACATACCTTCTATAACTTCATTAGCTTTACAAGTCCCAACCATATTACATTAAATAAAAGACTAATACAATCATACAGACACACCTCACCATCAAAGGTAAAGCAACTTTACCTCCTCAATGGAAAAAAGAGAATTAGGCAGCACAATAGAATACCAACTTCTATACATCACAAAATTACATGTTTCTCCTATGTAACAAGTACCAACCATTGAGGAACAGTAATAAATGCAACCACAATCATTCAACCACATGTGGCAATACCAAGGCAAGGAACTCAAAAGCCTCAAGAAATGATTGAAGAGAAGGTTAGAAACAAAAAATGCAATACTGGACAATGATTGGTAAAATTTAGCAGAACATATGAACTGTAACCATCGATTAACATCAGACATCACCATGAAAGAGTAGGACATGAAACTCATACAGGTAAATAAAAGATCTATTTTAAAAGAAGTCACCAAGATAAATGATATCTTGGTTAATTCATTGATTTTACAACTATAGAGAAAAATACATCATAAATAAAGCAGGATTGAATAACATTCTGTAGTTTGTTAACCAGTTATAACGTTCACGGTTCACCCTTGTCAAGATGACACATAATGCCGCTCTTCATAAAGGTTCCAAACATTGCCAACTCAAACAGAAGAACAAATCCAAAGTGAATAACCCAGTGAGAAAAAGGCTTTAAAATAGATGTACCTGGAAATTGGAAAGGTCTTCTTTCGTCAATGTTGTGGTTAAACTAGAAATAACCACAGCATTGTTGAGCTCTTGCAACTCTTGAACAGAAG
>JAYMTE010002209.1:0-11614 GCA_036897545.1 Pelargonium fulgidum
CATTATGTAACCAAAAAAAAAAAAAAAGATAAAAATCTTCTAATCGAGTTCAAAAAAAGAAGAAGAAAAAACTGGAATAAGCTTCAACCAAAAATTGCAGGTTCTGGTGAACATGGTAGATACTGAATGTAAGGGGTAAGTTTTGGTATATAATGATATAGATGGTCATGTGCCGAGCACATAATGGAAGAGAAACAATTTTTTCTGTTAGAATAGATGAAGTACAGATGGAGAGAAAACATGGGGATGTATTTGTTATGAAAATCTAAAATAAAAGTTATGTGTTATGGGACAGTTGAACTGTGTAGTAATTTGTATTTATCCCAAGAATTAAACATTAGTTACTATTATTCTCACACTCTTGTGAATTATATTTGCTACTTTCATTTTTTTTATTACTCTGGCGCCAGAGGATCTTCAAACATAGCATCAACGACAATTGTGAAAAACATAGCTTTATTTACACAACGGAATTATTCTATTAGTAAAAAATAAACATTTGCTACCTCGATTCTCTCACTCTTTTGAATACAGTAATATTTATTAACTTGATTTTCTCATTACTCTCACACCAAATGATCTTCAAACACCGGCATCAACATAAACATTAGCTACCTCTATTCTCTCTCACTTTTATAAATTATATTTGCTACATAAATTCTCTCTATTTCTCTTGCATTAGACAATTTCCGAACACCTGTATTAGCATCAAAAACCGTGTAGAATGGCTCAACTAGAAAAAATAAACGTGTGGAATATGAGAAATCTTGGACCACTGAGGGCCAACATTCTTGGCACAACTTTCCTTTAACTTGGGACATCCATAAACGTCCAGCCTCTTCAATTTGGAGAGGCTCTGCATCGTCTCAATCGCCGGCAACTCCCTGAGATTCTCGCAATCTTGAAACCCGAGAACTTGTAGCGACGAAAGATCCCCTAACCAATCTGGCAAATCTTCCACGGAGCTGAAGTCGTAGCTCCAAAATTGCACTAGGCCGCACAAATTCCGCACTTGGCTCGGCAAGGACTTAAGTTTAGGCCAACCATAGACTGTGAGCTCTTCAAGATTCACGAGCACGTGCAAGACGGGGCCAAGATCGGGAAAACTCAAGAGCTCATTCGAGAACCCGCCAAGTGCCAAAAACTTCAACCGGCCCGAGGTCAGGCATTGCAGCCCTTTTGGCAAGCTAGTCATTCTTGGACATCCGTGGATGCGTAGCGACCGAAGTGAATTCAAGCTTTGCACATTGAGATCCACCACAAGATTCTTGCAATCTGCTATTACCAAATCCTCAAGAGAAATGCATGATTGTATGCCAAATGGCAGATTTGTTAGCACATTTGAACCAGTTACTTGCAAGCGCCTCAGAGACGTGAGGCCCTGTAGGCTAGGAAGATACGTTACATTGCGACAATGCGAGATTTTGAGCTCCTCTAATGACAATAATGTATCCAGCCCGTCCGGCAAATGGCTTAGTTTCTCGCAGTTTCTTATATACAAACATTTGAGAGAGGATGAGTAGCCCCGAGACCGTGTCAATGGCGTGCCCTCAACGATGCACTCTAGCTCGGGACAAGACCAAATGGTTACAGAAGAGAGATTCTTGTTCCCGAGCAACACAAGACTAGGGAGAGCAACAAGGCCTAACACATTCCTTATGTCGAGAGTTGTGAGAGTGGTGAGTTTGCTGCAAATCTTTGTCACCGGAGATCCGTTGGCAACCTCGTGCACCACTAGCTTCTTGAGGAATGGGAAATCGTGGCTCAGGACAGTCTATGATGCTCAACTCCTCGAGAAATGGAAAGACGACAAGGCCTACTTGCGGGTCTGCTCCCGATGGTTCTGTCCATTCCACAAGTTTTGGCATGTGCTTTATGGTGAATGATCTCAACGCGGGGAATAAAACTTTTGGGTGATGATAGTGGAGCTCAGTTCCAATCTTTCTTACTTTTCCCATCCCACCGATGCAAAGAGCCTTGAGACAAGGAAGAAACCCGAGCATCGGTAGATCTTGACATCTCTCGCAATTGAATAGTTTAAGCTTCACCAAATTTTCGAGCTGAGGAATCCAAGATGGGAGTTTCTCACCCCTGAATCCGTTTACTCGGAAGCTTTTAAGGTACAAATGAGGTCGGAGCGCTTCAAACACCTCGCCATCATACTCATCATGATCACTTCTTTCGCTTCCCCATACCAATTTGAGCTTCCATAGCTTGGTCTTTGCAAGTAAATTTGCTTTCTTCGCGTGCTCTCTACCTTGCACATTCTCAAGACTATGAATACGTAATGATCCTCTAAGTCCATTCAACGGCCCCAATTCTTCAATCCCGCGGCCCTTTTCGCGTCCCACATCAAAGCATCTCAATGTCTGAAGAGATGTCAATCGAGCCATCCCTTGGGGAAGTTGGACCTCAGAGTCATCGATATAGAGGTGCCTCAAGTTGATCAAATTAGTCAACTCTTTGGGAAGCGAGGATTGGCAGCTCGTGACTCTTAGCGTTTGTAAATTATACAACTTCGTGACAAACTCGGGCAATGCACGAATCGAGGTCTTTGAGATGTCCAAATACCTCAATTGTTTCATCTTACTAATTGATGCTGGCAAGTCTTGGATATGAACTCCTTGCAACTTCAAAACGCGCAGGCTGTCGAAGTCTTGCAATTGGTCACAACCTACCTCTCCATCAAGGAACAAAGTGCGTAGTTTTTTGCTGTATTCCTTCTCGATTATTTGACCGACATTGCCCTGAGACGTCACTGACAAATGAAGAAGATTGTTATGACAAGCGCCTCCACCATACAGAGCCAAGACTTCAGATCTTGAAACGGACTGAGCAAGATCGTGAACAAGATCGTGCATCTTGAATTCTTTGGCATCCCCGTAGACATCCACGAACGCATCTTGGAAGAAAGAGTTCCCTAGCAAAATGTGAAAGTACTCGTTCCCTTTGTCCTCCATCGACAAGTGGCTTCCTCTTGGCTGGTTGAGGAAGCCTTGAGCCATCCATATTTGGATCAAATCGTCTTTGTGAAACACAAAATCCTTGGGAAATATTGAGCAATACGCAAAACATTGTTTCAAAGAAGAAGACGGGAGATTATCATAACTTAGCCTCAAAGCGGGAAAGATCCCGTTTGCATCGTCAGGAAGATCCCATGTGTTGCTGTTTCTGATTAACATCCATTCCTCCATAGTCTTTTTGGAGTGCATCAAGCCTCCCATTGCCCTTATTGCCAACGGTAGACCCTTGCACTTGTCCACAATCTCTTCAGCTATATTCGAAAGCATCCGGGATTCTTCCATTCCTCCACTTGCAAACGCGTGTTTCTTAAACACAAACCGGCTTTCCTCATCCGATAGTACCTTCGGGTAATACATAAGTGGAGCCTGCAAAGTGGTAGCAACCTCAGAGCTTCGCGTTGTCACCAAAACCCGGGTTTGCTTGGCAGCACCAATTCCCAACAAGGCATTTTTCATGGACTCCCATTTTCGGTCATCTGTATTCCAAACATCATCCAAAACGAGCAAACAACTTTTCCCGGACAAACATTCCTTAACCTTTTGAACCAAAGGCTCCACATTTGCTAGCCCGGGATGAGCTCCGGAAACAGATTCCAGCAAATCTTGCAAGAGCCTCTCGACGTTGAAATCATCGGATACACAAACCCAAACATACTTCTCAAAATGCCTCCTCACCGTCTCATTCTTGTAAACAAGTTGTGCAAGGGTCGTTTTCCCGAGACCCGCCATCCCGACAATGGCTAGGATCGATAAATCCTTGTCATTGTCAGGACTAACTAACATGTTCACAACTTTTAACACATCCTCAGCTCGACCCACAATTTCCTTATCATCCACGAAAGGATGCGTTCGCCTAAAGAAAACGCCATTACCCTTAAGACCTCCTTCCAAACCCCGAAGAGGAGCAAGTCCAAACTCACTCGCTTCTTTGATAACCGAATCTAACCCTATCCCAATACTCTTAACCCTACGCGACATCTTGAAACGGAAAGCAACAAAACAACAAGACGAGGACAAGAAGTTGTGAACCTTATTGCGCTTCCTGTGGTTCGCGGGAGCCTCCATCTTTCGCCGGAAGATTTCAAAGGCGAATTCATCAAGAAAATGATCAGCATTGTATGCCACTTCCCTTAGATTTGCTAGCCAAAGCTTCACAGACTCATCTCTAGTTTGGCGTGCCTCAGCGTCGTCAAGATAAGCCTGGATCATCATGAGCTTCTTCCGGAGCTTCTGGAGGTCTCCGGTGAGGCCCCACGCGCGGCTGAGCTTATCATCTGTTATTGAGATCACCTTCTTGAGCACTTCCTGAGCAACAACACTAATGAGAACCTCTGCAAAAGCCATGTCTAGCCTGCTCAGTTCTTGCACAACTTACTAGAGTGTATGTTTCAAATGCAAATGCAAGAAAATGGTCAATTTGTTAGTTCAAATAGTCACGAAGAAAATTGAATTGAATTGAAAGACTAATATTGTACAATATTTTTGTTAATGTGAATTAGGCTAGGTGGGAACAAGAGAATACTGTTACAAGCAGTTGTTGAGTCAACTCCACTTCAAGCTAGAGGACAAGAGAATATATATATATATAAACACAAAACAAAACAAAGTTATATGCATAAAGAATCTCAATGATACTTTTTGGTTTGTTCAATCTAAGCCAGCTCATGACAATAGTAAGGAGAAGTCATAATCGCATGATGGCTTAATATAAAAAATAACTTATGACTTAATCATACTTATCAGAGTTTGACACGTTACAGATTAACAGTTATACCCGCTCAATGAATTGTGAAGCCGTACGTTAGGATCAAATTCAAATGTGTTTTAGCTGATACATAGCCAAGACCAAAAGAAGAAAAAAAAAGATTCAAATGGGCGCTCAATGCTCACAAATTTATTGGAGTGAATATGAATGTTAATATATGATCGTGTTATCACCTCATTGATGGGACTAAGTCTCAACCACTTAATCAATGTGAATATGACTTCCCATTAAAATTTCATTCATACCCGCTGTAGTAAATTTGTGGGAGCCGATCGATCAATCTACATGATTCAATATTTTAGTAAGTTGTCATTATCTTAGTGGTTGTTTGGTCTAAACAAATTTGTATTTGACTTTTAGACATTATTTTGTAATAAAGAATATGAGTAAAAAGAAATTGGGCTTATACTAAAACAACTCAATATGAAATTATGGAATCACATTAAAATTTCGCTCATACTCATTTTAATGAATTTGAGAAAGCGGTGCGAGCTGATATATATAAGTGATGTTATGTTTCGCTAATGCTAAGATAAATTTGTGATAACTTAACATCTCTTTAATTTTTTATTTTTTATTTTTATTTTGAGAACCAACTTCTCTTTAATTTTTTATTCATACTTCATTGAATACTTATTAGTTTAATTTAATTTTTATTATTTTGAGGAAAGATATATTAGTACTTTTTTTCAGGATAGACTTATTAGTTTAATTAATGAGCTTAAACTGTTAATTTAATTCTTTTTAATAACCTTACAATTGATAAATTTGCTTCACGTTTAATTGAATTGAAAGTCAACTACATGGCGTACCTGCTTCAATTCAATTGAATTCAACTAATAATATATACTAAATTAAAAACTTTCAAAACTTGTTTGGTATAATTAAATACTTAATGAGTTGTAATCAGAAATAATTAATGAGTTGACACCCTTAACAACCATCCGACTAAATTTTTTTTAAAAAAAACTCATTGAAATTATTTAGATGGGTTATCTAATTTTGGATTATAAAATTATTATTGGTCCATTTTTTCAAAGGTTTTGAGATGCTTTTCCCATTACCATATTATATTATATTGAATGAGAAAGCAAAGTTTTATAGAAAGATTGACTGATTTAGTTCATCTTCAATTGTTAAAGAACAAGGGTAAATGTTTCTAGACCCCTAAACTTGTTATTATTTCAGAATTGATCTTTATATAGAGTTCTCTTTTGTTTTTACGTTTGAACTGTTAAATTTTTACACTTTAGTTCTATTCATATACATTTCACTGGTTGCAACCATACACGTCACTTCTTCCTGACGCCTCACTATGCCACGTTAGCTTTGCCTACCACGTCCATTGTTCTCATATGAAGCCCTAAATCGATACATTTTGAAATTTTGGGCGAAAATGGCAGGAAGACAAGTCGCTTCCATGGAGAATTCGAGATCCAATCTTTGATCCTCCTCTTTCTCCTCGTCTTCGCCCTCCTCTTCTTCCTCGTCTATCTCCCCTCCGTGTACTGTCCGTCTTCTCCCAATAGCAATCATGTGCATCGTCTGATCGAACAAGTATGAACATGCTATCCGAGTTACGTTACCGTACGTTAGGATTCTTGATTGATTTCGGAGTGCATTTTGATCTTCTGGTTGGTGAGAAATTGGAAATTAGAAAATAGACTGTGGTTGGGAAATTGACATTAATTGATATTTAATTTTAGCTATGCTCTAGTGTTTATCACTTATGTCATAGTTAATTTTTTAATATGAAAGGTTTTGAGATGTTAGAAAAGTGGAAATACTTTAAAGTTAGACAATTGACATTGATTTGTGTATAATTTTGGTTAGATTCAAGTGCTTTATACGAGGACGGCGAACATGGCAGTAATAGTTGACGTGGCATAGTGAGGTGGTAGAGAGAGGTGACGTATATGATTGCAACCGATGAAGTAATAGTTGACGTGGCATCGTGAGGTGGTGGAGAGAGATGACGTATATGATTGCAACCGATGAATGCAAGTGAATAGAACTAAAGTGTAAAAATTTAACAATCTAAGGGTGAATACAAGAGAAAACCTTAAATAACGATCTAACTCTAAAATAAAAACAAATGTACCGAGTCTAAAAACATTTAACTCTAAATGATATTATATGTCATTTTATGCATGCAACATTAAGATGGCCAAGTATAAAATGGCGAACTTTAAGCACATAGGGACAATGGTCAACTGTATGATCACTCCTAAGCACATACATGGTGTAATTAACCTATTGTTCTCCTAAACATTTTTCATAATCAGTAGATCTTTCAATCGCCATTCACATATCTTTATGCAATAAAGTTCGTGTATTTAATTAAGTTTTTTCATTATAAGAAGAACAGGGAAGGTCTAACATCAAAACTTCAACATATATAGGTATGTCGTTACCATCTATATCGTTGCGCCAAAACTCACTTTACTTATTTGATGCTGTTGAATATTGTTCCTTATTGGTTGCAGGAGTTCTCACTAGTATTAATGTTGTTGAGGAGAGTGTTGCAATTATCCATGTTTAGTAGGGGTAATTTGGTAACTTTTCCACCGTGGGTAAAATGGTGTTTTGACACTCATCATCTCTCAAAAGAGACAAGAGGTTGCTGGAAACAAAAAGAGCAACAAGCAAAATCACCATGATATCAAAGTTTATACCTGTTGATTGTAACATTTGGTTGATTCGGAGAAGATCAGTTCATTGTATTATCATAATAGTGGAGATTGATGGTCGATTTCGGTTCCGTGGTTTTTTCTCTTCGCATTGATGAGGTTTTCACGTAAAAATTGTTTAGTGTTATTGTGATTGCGTTTATTTGTTTGCTATACTACTTGTATATGTATATCTTCATATTGCTTCTAACAAATCTCGGGAAAAAAATATTAATTATGTTGCACGAAACTTGACAAGTTAGTTTAGATGTGTTCAGAACCTGACAAGTTAAACTAAGCCAAAATTGCTAGTTCTTGTTGTTTATCTTTTTCCCAATAACTGGTATTAGAGCTTCTAGTTGGATTTCTCTGAGTAAGCAAATATGGAAGAAGAAAATAGTGACAACTTGATGAAACTTACTGAAACAAATAATGGAATATGAAAAACTATCCTGGAAGAACAACTTTATGATAAAAACTTATTTGATCCAATAGAGTATAAAAGTATTATACATGTCTCTGTAAAAGTTGAAGACTAGAAGAAGGTGAACATGAAAGCTATTTGCCAAATTCAAAAATGAGTTTCTTTGAGCACTTTGCATCACATTGCTCAGGAGAACGAAACTTTATTCTTTGGAAGAAACTTGAGAATATGTTTGATTGTTCCAAAGCTCTTAAAAACCTTGTAAAACTGAAGTATAAAGATGATTATAGTGTACATGATCGTTTGAATAAGTTTCAAGAATTTTTTTAATCAATTTGCTAAGATGAGTATAGTGCTAGAAGATGAGTTGAAATAACTCCTACTATTGAGTTCATTGCCTATAGTTGGAAAACTTTGGTTGTGACCATTGATAACTCAACTCCTAGAAGAAAGACTATTGTGAGCATGGTAAGTGATAGAATTTAGAATGAAGAAACTAAAAGAAAAGAGAAAAATTATGAAACTCTGAATTCTAATTCACTTGCCACATAAAGTAGAGTAAAAAAAGAAAGATAAAGATGCGTAGGTAGAAGTAAGAGCAGACAAGATAGAATATCCAAGTATAGAAGTGGTGTCACTTGCTACTAGTGTAAGAAAGATAGGCAAATCAAGAGAATGTAGAAAACTGAAAAGAGAACAAGGGCGTGAATAGGGAGATGATAAAAAAGGTGAAAGCAGTGCGAATTTGGTAACATACGAAGATTTTGGTGGTGATATAGTATTGGTTCTCACATGTAAGAATTATTCATAGCTAATTGATTTTACAATCCAGCATCTTACAGCGCCTCCCGTTGAAAGAGGTGCGGGATAGTCCCGTTGAGATCATGTGATCTCATCCTTAAAATATCATGGTATGCGGCGTTGAGCTACTTATATATACATGTACACTAAGCCTTAGAGTCGCCACCGATTTTAAGGTCCGAGAACCAAAACATTGGCCGCACATATTTATTTTAAAAAATAATGTGCAACCAACACCTTTAACCAGAGAAATAGTAAGGAGATTGGGTATGCACGACGACACGAGGGAAGGAGTTAGGCATCCTCACGCGCCCGACATAAGTCGGTCCTCGTTGCTTTTATACTGATTTGTACAATGTATTAATTCTATCAATTCCTAAATATGCACATGAACAATTTATTTAGAAACAAGCAATTTATATTCACAAATATACATATCAAAATAAAGGTGAAAATTAAAATAGTATAAGTAAATATTTATCTAGAAAAGCGATAAAATAGTTAATGCATATATACAATGCGAACTAACTATAAGATGCAAGCATGTGAAATGAAATATGCACAAACCTATATGTGAAATGTGTGCAATGCTAAACTAAAAAACTTATATACAATGAACATGTAAACAAATTAATATACACAACAGTTTCGAGTCACATATGTTGGGTGATTTTCGATTATATATTGAAAATGTGACATAATAACCGGTAAAATTATTTCACGTCAAGGCGATCTCAAAACACGACTTGAAGGTCCATTTCATGGACGCATTATCACCATTTAAATTTTTAACCTCATTATAAAACAAGATTATTTAAAAATGTTTTTGAATTTTTTTAAATAAAACATAACATCTTTGTGTAATTTTTTGTTTAATTGGCCAAGAGGCCAAAACACACTAAGTTAACAGTAAAAGACAAACTAAATTACTTAAAAATAATTTTTTTGTTTGTCTTTTTTTTTTTTTTAAAATAATGGGCCAAATGAACAATTACACTAGATATGGTAGGCACGAAATACTATTTCAAGTCAAAGTTCCAGATCATGCCCTAACAACAATAAACATGTGCACTCAAAATATGGATAATTACACTTACATATTCTCAACTATACGTTTTTTCTTTTATAAACATAACTTCATAGAAAGTACCTCAAGGAGGGAAGGAAACCTCCTCCCTAAGCAAGCAGTTCATACAATCCGAATTGAAAATAGATAAAGCACCCACAGGCGGGTGAGAAAGAACATTACAATAGATAGATGGTATATCAAAAGCCGAAAGAGCTAAAAAAATCAGCCAGCCGATTAGCTCTTCGATCAACCGAGTGCAAAATAAAGTCTTCGAAAAACTTCAATTTATCCTTGCACTCAATAATCAAGACTCTTAAAGGGTGTGAACTAATTAATATCAGAATTATAGAAAAGATCAGCAACAACAACAACATCAAACTCAAAGATAACACAATTATGACCAATCAATATGCCTAAATTCAAGGCGGCTTTGAAAGCTCTCAACTCAGCATAACGGCTATCAGCCTAACCCACAAAGTTACAGGTTCCTCCCAACCAACTACCCTTAAAATCTCTGGCAACAGAGTCAATACTGCAAAGACCAGGGTTACCCAAACAGCTTCCATTTAAATTAACTTTTATCCAATTAGTAGGAGGGACAATCCATGAGACACTTGAAGATCTACTACAAGACCAAGGACTAGGAATAGGAGAAGGAACAACAACAAAGAAAAATTCAGTAGCCAAAGTAAGAGCCTTATGAACAACAGAAAAAAGAGAAGGAAAAGAGACAGTGAAAATGCAATAATTTCTGTTTAACCAAATGCTCCAACAACCATAAATAAAAACAATATTACAAGGAATAAGAGAAGAAGAAATAGTTTTGTCATTAAGATGGAAAAAGAACCAATCAATAAAGGACAGATTTTCAGAATCAATAGGTAAGTTAAGCTTATCCCACACCAACTTAGCAAAACTGCAATCTCTTAAAATATGACTGGTGGATTCAGAATTTCCAAAACATCTATGGCAATCAACATTTTCAGTATCAAAACGAGCATTTAAAAACAATTTAGAAGGAATAACTTCATGGGCACACAACCAAGCAAAAAGCTTGATTCTCTCTTGACAACTTAAGTTCCAAATAACTTTCCAAGGGATATCAGAACTGCCATCATTAGCACAGACTAACCTGGTTTAAGGCAAAATTATAAGCAGAGCTAATAAAGAAACTACCATCCTTAGTAGCTCCCCAACTAAGTTTATCAGGAATGTTGGAACCAAAAATATGGGGCACAGCTAAGATCTTAAAGTAAAAAATAGGCAAAAGATTAAAAGAAATATTGTCATAATCTCAATGCCCATTAGCATTCCAAAGATGTTTAACCACCAAAGTGTCTTCAAATCTATTAAGAGGCCCACAAACATAAGCCCTCAAAGAAACCAAATCTCACCATTTATCAGCAAATAAATTAGCAGATAGACCATTACCAATAGTCCAAGAACTATTTTTAGTAATTATCCCATTAGCTAACTTAATACCTCTATGAATAATCGAACTAGGAGACTTGGATCTACAATACTTATGATGGAGGCAATCCACCCAAAGAACCTCAGACTTGCAATGGAGCTGCCAGGATAATTTAGCAAGCAAGGCCACATTTCTAAGCTTGGAGATCTTGCTACCAAGACCTTTAGTAGTCTTGTTGGAAGCCATTTTGGTCCATCTGACCTTAGGCATAGCTTTCTTGTCATTGCTAGCTCCCCACAAGAAATTTCTATTCATATTATCCAGCTTTTTATGAATAGAAAAAGGAAAAAGGAGAGCACTCATATAATAGCTAGGAATGGAGATAGTGACAGACCTGATCAAAGTAGCTCTACCAGCTAGGGACAGAAATTTAGGTTGCTAGCCTTCTAACT